>JAFIRS010003179.1:0-151243 GCA_018342105.1 Gonioctena quinquepunctata | reverse complement strand
GGTGATTGAAGAATATGAAAAGTAAGCTGTGACGCTGATGCTAGTTCGAAGGTTATGCACCACACTCTCATGCATACTGAAATGAATGCGCGATCCCTTTCCCATCGAATTCGATTTCATAATACACATACGCAGTGTCCAAGGTCATGCAAATCGCCTTGAATCATCGCAGAGTTGTTGAAGACTTTGAAAAAATCAATAAACCTGTGGCGTTGATGTTGACTCGAAAGCTGTGCACACCCCCCATTGATGAATCATCTCAGTGGTTAGGGTGATTGGAGAATATGAAAAGTAAGCTGTGACGCTGATGCTAGTTCGAAGGTCATGAACCACACTCTCATGCATACTGAAATGAATGCGCGATCCCTTTCCCATCGACTAGCATTACAAGGTCAACGAGAAATGAATCCCCAAGGTCATGCAAACACCACACTATCACCAGGGCACTTCAATGTCAATGATACACGACCTTCAACCTCCCCATCTCAAGGTTACAGGGAAAGGTCAGGATCAAATGCAATGGGCTGCAATTGGGTGGCTAGGCGTCAAGGTCAAGGTCATGGTCAAGGTCATGGATGAGGAGGACCTATAACCGGCGCAAACCCTCTACTTCTTCTCCAGTATCTTTACAATCCAAGTAGTCATCCACATAATGTTCTTCGATTAAAGCATCTAAAATTGGTTTCGAATATATTGATAGCTTTGATTCATATTTTTCACGAACTGTGCACAAGTCGGTGAACAGTTCGCTCCAAATGCCATGACTCCCATTTCCGCAAATTTCAACTTCTTTATATTGTTTTCCATCTCTCCATAAGAATCCGGCCAGCCTCGCTTCTTTTGCCCGCCAGGCTGCAGCTTCCGGAGATCTTGTTTGATTCTATTGGGATCTCGTTTGTAGATGGAATCTTCAATGGGATGGATATAGTGGTTCTTTCGCACTCTTCAGGGTACAAGAAAATACTTAAATTGCGATACATTTTATGGAGCGATATGACACTCGATTAATCCGATTCTAGACAGGACCGGATCTTATTGGCAAAGTTGTCTTCATTTTGGGCGGTTCCAGCTCTGTAATTGGAAATGAGGTATTTGCGTATTCCATGGCATCAAGATACTACACCAGGAAATCCTCCCTTCCCATATTTTTGGATTTTTTTCAAATACAATAGAAAATAGGATAGTTTTCGTTGAGCAACTCTTGCTTTCGCCATTATTGAAGAAACATTGACATTTTCGTGGGAAATAATCCGTAGATATGCACAGAGGCAAATGCTCTTTACTCGCGTCATAAGATATATGTACCCTATTCCATCTGCCCGTGGAATTAATAGAGAATAACATCTAGGAAAACGTATTTTTCGAGGGTATTTCTCAAGTCATACAACCAAGATTTCCAAGTTTCTCGAATTTCCCCATTAACATGATCGTCCCATTCTATACCTGACTCCACATATGTCTTGCACAAGTATCCTACCTCGAATTGTAAAATTCACTATCAGTCCTGAAGGATCGAAAACGGACATTACATTTCTCAAAATGTTTCTCTTAGTTGGAACTTCATTTTGTCCTCTGGTAATCTCAATTTGAACTGGAAAGTATCTTTCTTTGCATCCCACCAGAACCCATGAATCCTCTGAGGGACTATTGACTCTCAAAATTCAAATTTTTTCATAATATCATCGTTTTTTCAAATTTCTAATCATTTCTTCCGAATTCAATATCCAATTAATAATCCAAATCCGCCCATTTTTCGTACCCTACTGACTTGTAATTGTAGATATGGCTTCTCCTTCAGTATCTTTACAATCCAAGTAGTCATCCACATGATGTTTTTGATTAAAGATAAAATTGGTTTCGAATATATTGATAGCTTTGCATTCATATTTTCACGAACTGTGCAAAAAATAAGTTCGATTTCGAAAATACTTTTTAAAAACAATTTTATTTCAGAAGGAACTTTAAGTACATGAAATAAAGTTAACTGTTCAAAATCTTGTAGCAAAAGCTCGAGAGAATGCCTTCCTCTTGGTTTTATTGAAGTCGGTGAGGTGTCTAATTCCTGCTGACTCCTGCTGGAATCGTGGGATCCTGTATAACGGCTCTTCCCATAACTCCTCCGCTCCTTAGAGTGAAATCCTGGGGGTTGCAACAGATTTGGAGATGTGCTTCTGGGGATCTCTTGAAGTTCTGTGCCGTTTTTGTTTCTTTTCTTGATACTTTTATAAAAAAAAGTGGGCTGGAACGTACACCATTACAATAAAAATCAAAATATAGATAATAATAGTCCAGACACTAATGTTGTTGAAGTGAACCGGGTCCTCTAAATGTCCGTCAAGTTTTTATGTTGCACTTCTAAAGAGGTTTTGATGTGTTTCCTTCATCTAGGTTGATTCCGTTCAATTGCAGAGGTTTGAAGTCGATTTGAGAATTTTCATTTTTGTATATGTCAATGTTCAGTTTTGCAGTTCAATGTCTTTAAAGTCACTCCCGTATTTTGGTAACTGCGTATTCGAAAGTCTTTCACCTGCACTACAATGGGGTTGAAGTTCTAGCACGTAAGTTCCTTTTGCAGAGGTTTTATTGAGTCCGCACTTTTGTTTGGCTATTATCAGTTCTGGTGAAATGATGATCCATTTGCTTCGTTCGATCTTCTGTATTTTCAATTGGCTAATTTCGGTTGGAATAGGCTTGCAGTTGGAAACACTGTTGGAGAATCTCAAAATTGTACTTCGCAGGGGCATCTTCCTTCAATTGGATCGGGGTAGTTTCATGGCAAAAGAAATTCTTCGGGTTGGATTTCTTGGCATTCAGAGTGGAGTGGCATGTAATTTTGCTCATTGAGGATGAGGAATTTGATTGTGGTAAAATAGTTCGGAATGTTTTTTCTCGCAGGATTGGTAAGGGATAAAGGTGGAAATAGTCGTAGTTTTCTTTTTCCACAATTGGTACTTCAATGACAAATATTGTTTGATTTCCTTTCGAAAAACTTTTGATTTCTATAATTTTCTCGAAATTGAGTATGTTTTTCAATTTTGGTTCAAAAGGTAGTTTGTTTTCCGATAAGCGGTAACTTACTGATTTGACTTCTTTGAGCAGTTCATTTGGTTCAACTATAAAATTGTGAAGTATGTTGAGTTTGGAAAAAGTGATGGCAATTTCAATTTTTTCAAGTATATCGGACATCGTTTGGAAGGCTACAATTATTTGATTTATCAAAATATGTATCAGAAAGTAGTGATATGTTTCCATATTTTGGAGTTCTTTTGATTTCAGTATTTCTTCGAGCTGTATAATTCTAAGTTGGAGAGCTAATTGGTTGTGAGCAAGAGTTTGAGTGGTTTTATTGAAAATATCCATAGAATTCTGAAGAAGTGTTATTTGCTCATTTACTATATTTTTAATTTTGAATTGATCATTTGAGAGTCTATTGATTGCTTCATTATACTTCTCAGCATCTTCCTCATCAAGATTTCCAGTGATTGTTTTAATGATAGATCCAAAACCATTTATGAGGCCACGTTTCGGTCGGGGCTGATTATTTACAGGGTTCAGCTGATTTATTTGAATTTTTTTTAATTTTAAGTGATAATTTTGTTTCCAAGATTCGTTGAGATGTTATAATATTCCATTTTGGGAGGTGTTCATTTTTGAATGTTCTAAATACTATTTAAGCATTGCCAAGTTTGAGAGTAAGTAAACCAGGGTTTTTGGAAAGGTCATGGAATTTAGGGTAGGTCAGTTGACTACTTGCATAGAAGAAGCACCTGTAACAAGAGGGGATTTTCTCAACTCTTTGATGTGCACTATTTCTTTTCTATTTTTTTTTTTAGTTTACTAGTGATTTCGACACGATTCATTTCTAAAATTCTTGTGATTTCGTATGGGCTAAGAAATTTATTATTTTTCTCATTTCGGTTTTGGGAATTCTGTTTTGTGATCAATAACTAATTTTTTGGGATTCGAAAGCTGAAAAATACTTAATGAGACTTTTGACTTATATGAATGGCTGTTTTTCCTTGTATTTGGTAGGCTTGTCATAAAAGAAAAGATCTACGTGAATGATTTGAAACGCTTTTGAAGCGTACTTAGTATGCTGACAGATTTCACACGAGTTGATATATTCTGTGATTGATTTTTTCATACCTATCCAATAATAGTTGCGTTCAAGTATTTCTAAAGTTTCACTGATAACACGATGATTTGTATTACTTTCGTGATGGTTTTTCATAAGGAGAATTTGTTCGTCTCTATCGGTCATGGTATTTACTCGTTCTGTACATTTTATCAATTTTGGTCCGTTTTGCGGAAAATGTTGAATGTATGTTCTATTGAAGAAGTTATTGTAAAGATGATCAGTGTGAAAATACATACAATACGTTTTATCAGATGTGGTGTAGTCTCTCAGAAATTCAATTATGAGATCTTCGTTATTATTTTCTGGAATTTCGAGGGTGATTATTTTATGGTGTAAGTAGTTTTCAGAGTTAATTTTCAATCTATGATAAGGTTGAGGAAAAACCAACATTTGATTGACCTTATTATTGATGATTTCATCTAAAATTTTTATTTCGTTATTCGTCGTTTCGTTCATAGTGGAATGTTGGGTCGATGACCTAGTGTCATTATTTTCGATATTGTTCCGAGGTTCGATTTGTACATCTGAAATGATCTCAATAGTTTTTTTTTGTTTGTTTATGTTTTGTGACGTTGTTGGTCTGTCGCATGGAATAGTAATTTCTATGGGTTTATCGATTTCTCTGATGTCGTGGGTTGGTTGTCTTGAACTGGGTGTTCAGCAAGCTGTCGGAGGTGATCTAGGGTTTTGGACGATATCTCCGGGTTGTTAATGACTGATTCAGTTTCTAATGCATTTATGGTAATTCGAGACAGGGCATCCACGTTTGTATTTGATGTTTCTGTCTTTCGATTCACGGGTAGTTTGACTACCTTTGATGTTCTTGGGGAAACCAACAAATTGTAGTTTGCAATTTCGAAACAATTGTTTTCTTTTTCTGACTTCTCGTATTCGTAAATAATAGGAATTTTGACAAATATAGTGATAACGGATTTGGTACAAATATTTATTGAAGCATCGAGCTGATGAAACAGATCAATACCAATCAGTCCATCGTATTTTTCACTGAGCTTCAATTAATGAGATTTATGTACGCCTCTATCTCTAAAATTTTGAAAATTGGGATATTTATAACTTCATTGTGATAGCTTATGCCATGGGCAGTTTGTATGTTGAAATCTTCATTGAGAATAAATTGGGTATAAAATTTCTAGCTAAGTTTGGATTCATCAGACTTCTGGTACTCCTGTATCAATTAAAAAATTTGCATTCAGTTCAGGAATAAAATGTGTGGTAAATTTGCTTTTATGTCCATAAGATTCAAATTGATTATGTTGGGATCGGTGAAGTCTCTGCTAAGTGAAAATTTGTATGAGCGGAATTTGATATCTGCGGATCGTGTTCATGGTCTTGTTGCGAGTACGGTAGGTCAGGATATTGTTCGAGTTCATTATTTACATTATAAGGCTGATAATTGTTTTCTTGGAAATAAGCTGTTTCTTCATTTGTTAGATATTCAGTGTTCGTGGAATTTTCTGAATATTCGAAATTGTTTGGATCAAATTGATTTTCGGGTCGATTGACATCTTGGAAAAATAATTCGGTTGAAGTCCATGTTTTTCGGGGTTGCATTCGGGTGTTACCGGACGAAGTGTCCATGGGTTCTGGCTTATTTTGATTTATCGATTGTGGTTGGTTTTGATATTGATTGGGTTTTGATAGAAAGTATGGATGTTTTTGGGTCGGGTAATTATTTGGTCTGAATTGTGTCTGATGGGGCATTGTTGGCCTTTGAAAGTTGTTTTGAAAATGTGACTTCTGAAAATTATTTTGAAAGGGTGGTCTCTGGGGATCATTTTGGAAGGATGGCCTTTGATAATTATTCTGAAATGATGGTCTCTGAAAATTTGATTGTTGGTAGTTGTTTTGAAAATTGGGCTGATTATTTTGATATGTGGAGGTGAATCTGGGTGTATTGAATGGTTGTATCTGATTATTGGGTTTTGGATTGACTGGTGTCACTCTTTGCAATGGTTTGAATGAGTTTTGTGAATTCAAGGAATTTCCTCTATGTTGACTATAAAGAAAATTTTCTTCCTCTATTACAAGAGACATGGCTTTTTCTAAACTATCGGGATTTCTTAGTCGCACATTATTTTGGAGTTGACCACTTAAACCTCTAATAAATGTTTTCAGAGCTAAATCACTGTAATTTTTGAGCCTAATATTTACTTCAGCTGCGTTCAAACCTGATGAATTTAATTTTGATATAATGAGGCTTCTTGCGTCCTGGCAACGCATACCTAAATTATAAGGAGCTTCATTTTTGAATGGAAATAAAGCAATCAAATCTTGTATCAAACAATAAATATTTCTCTGATCTCCGAAACTGAGTTCAATAGCATTTTTAATTTCTTCCCAAGTTTTTAATTCTATTCGTGAACCAATGAGGCTGAGAGCCCTACCAGTTAGCTTGCCAATGATAGCTCGCAAAATGTATGTATTGATTTGAGGTTGAGCTTGATCATAAAAAGTTCTTATTAAATTTTCACAACTGTCCAAAAAAATACCTAATGTATTTGGGTTTCCTTCATCACGTCAACATACAATTTCAAAAGTTGATAATCTACTGGGCGTGCCATATTGATAGGTTCAACAGGATTTCCGGTAGTTAGCGAGTTTTGAAATAAATCGACTAAATTATTTATATCGGTTTCTGACATAAAAATAATTCAAAACAAAATTCTTGGAATTCGTAAAAAATAAAATGAATGAAAGTATTATGTGGAAATAGCAAATATACGACTACAAATAAAAATAGGAAAAATGCACTGAAGGAGAGCAAAAATAACTCACAGTAATATGATGACTTTCATTGCTTTTTCTTATCCTACTCCAATCGGATTTGGGCGAGTCCGTCCCTGGTCCTTGGAATTCTTAAAATTATGGCTGGTTTTGGCGATTTGGTCCTCTACCAGGTTTCTGGAACTTGGGCGATGTTGTCCTCGGTCGCAGAATACTTCTGAATTGTCTTCTCTGGTCACTTTCACGAAATGTCCGTTTTCGTCCACAAACTGTAGAAACAGACCGGTTCAACGCGATTTTTGTCGTCAAAACCGTTAGACAAAATCCTACAACGACTGCGCCAAAAATAAGTTCGATTTCGGAAAATGACTTTTTAAAAAACAATTTTATTTCAGAAGGAACTTTAAGTACATGAAATACAAGTTAACTGTTCAAAATCTCGTAGCAAAAAGCTCGAGAGAATGCCTTCCTCTTGGTTTTATTGAAGTCGGTGAGGTGTCTAATTCCTGCTGACTCCTGCTAGAATCGTGGGATCCTGTATAACGGCTCTTTCCATAACTTGCACAAGTCGGTGAACAGTTCGCTCCAAATGTCATGACATCCATTTCGCAAATTTCAACTTCTTTATTATGTTTTCCATCTCTTCATAAGAATCCCAGCCAGCACCGCTTCTTTGCCGCCAGGCTGCAGCTTCCGGAGATCTTGTTTGATTCTATTGGGATCTCGTTTGTAGATGGAATCTTCAATGGGATGGATATAGTGGGTTCTTTCGCCACTCTTCAGGGTACAAGATCGCTTCTGAATGCCGAAAATACTTAAATTCGCGATAAATTTCATGGAGCGATATGACACTCGACTAATCGTTCTAGACAGGACCGGATCTTAATGGCAAGGTTGTCTTCATTTTGGGGGTTCCAGCTCTGTAATTGGAAATGAGGTATTTGCTTATTTATGGCATCAAGATACTACACCAGAAAATCTTCCCTATTCATATTTTTTTGGGATTTTTTTATTGAATACAATAGAAAATAGGATAGTTTTCGTTGGAGCACCTCTTGCTTTCGCCATTATTAGAGAAACATCGACATTTTCGTGGGAAATAATCCGTAGATATGCTACAGAGGCAAATGCTCTTTTACTCGCGTCATAAGATATATGTACCTCTATTCCATCTGCCCGTGGAATTAATAGAGAATAACATCTAGGAAAACGTATTTTCTCGAGGGTATTTCTCAAGTCATACAACCAAGATTTCCAAGTTTCTCGAATTTCCCCATTAACATGATCGTCCCATTCTATACCTGACTTACATATGTCTTGCATAAGTATCCTACCTCGAATTGTAAAATTTACTATAAGTCCTGAAGGATCAAAAACGGACATTACAGTTCTCAAAATGTTTCTCTTAGTTGGAACTTCATTTTGTCTCTGGTAATCTCAATTTGAACTGGAAAGTATCTTTCTTTGCATCCCACCAGAACCCAAGAACCCTCTGGAGGGACGATTGACTCTCAAAATTAAAATTTTCCATAATATCATCGTTTTTTTTCAAATTTCTAATCATTTCTTCCGAATTCAATATCCAATTAACTAATCCAAATCCGCCCATTTTTGTACCCTTCTGACTTGTAATATTGTAGATATGGCTTCTCATTCAGTATCTTTACAATCCAAGTAGTCATCCACATGATGTTCTTTGATTAAAGCATCTAAAATTGGTTTCGAATATATTGATAGCTTTGCATTCATATTTTTCACGAACTGTGCACAAGTCGGTGAACAGTTCGCTCCAAATGTCATGACTTCCATTTCACAAATTTCAAATTCTTAATTTTGTTTTCCATCTCTCCATAAGGATCCCAGCCAGCACCGCTCATTCGCCCGCCAGGCTGCAGCTTCCGGAGTTCTTGTTTGATTCTACTGGGATCTCGTTTGTAGATGGAATCTTCAATGGGATGGATATAGTGGGTTCTTTCGCCACTCTTCAGGGTACAAGACCGCTTCTGAATGCCGGAAATACTTAAATTTGCGATAAATTTTATGGAGCGATATGACACTCGACTTATCCGGTTCCAGACAGGACCGGATCTGAATGGCAAGGTTGTCTTCATTTTGGGTGGTTCCAGCTCTGTAATTGGAAATGAGGTATTTGCTCATTTCATGGCATCAAGATACTACACCAGAAAATCCTCCCTATCCATATTTTTTGGATTTTTTTCATTAAATACAATAGAAAATAGGATAGTTTTCGTTGGAGCAACTCTTGCTTTCGCCATTATTGAAGAAACATCGACATTTTCGTGGGAAATAATCCGTAGATATGCAACAGAGGCAAATGCTCTTTTACTCGCGTCCTAAGATATATGTTCCTTTATTCCATCTGCCCGTGGAATTAATAGAGAATAACATCTAGGAAAACGTATTTTCTCGAGGGTATTTCCCAAGTCATACAACCAAGATTTCCAAGTTTCTCGATTTTCCCCATTAATATGATTGTCCCATTCTATACCTGACTCACATATGTCTTGCATAAGTATCCTACCTCGAATTGTAATATTTACTATAAGTCCTGGAGGATCAGAAACGGACATTACAGTTTTCAAAATGTTTCTCTTAGTTGGATCTTAATTTTTGTCCTCTGGTTATCTCAATTTGAACTGGAAAGTATCTTTCTTTGCATCCCACCAGAACTCAAAAATCCTCTGGAGGGATGATTGACTCTCGAAATTCAAATTTCTCATAATATCATCGTTTTTTTTCAAATTTCTAATCATTTCTGCCGTTTTCGATATCCAATTAACTAATCCAAATCCGCCCATTTTTTGTACCCTACTGACTTGTAATATTGTAGATATGGCTTCTTCTTCAGTATATTCACAATCCAAGTAGTCATCCACATGATGTTCTTTGATTTAAGCATCTAAAATTGGTTTCGAATATATTGATAGCTTTGCATTCATATTTTTCACGAACTGTGCACAAGTCGGTGAACAAATCGCTCCAAATGCCATGACTTCCATTCCGCAAATTTCAACTTCTTTATTTTGTTTTCCATCTCTCCATAAGAATCCAAGCCAGCTCCACTTCTCTGCCCGCCAGGCTGCAGCTCCCGGAGATCTTGTTTGATTCTATTGGGATCACGTTTGTAGATGGAATCTTCAATGGGATGGATATAGTGGGTTCTTTCGCCACTCTCCTGGGTACAAAACCGCTTCTGAATGCCGAAAATACTTAAATTCACGATAAATTTTATGGAGCGATATGACACTTGACCAATCCGGTTCTAGACAGGACCAGATCTCAATGGCAAGGTTGTCTTCATTTTGGGCGGTTCCAGCTCTGTAATTGGAAATGAGGTATTTGCTTATTTCATGGCATCAAGATACTACACCAGAAAATCCTCCCTATCCATATCTTTTGGATTTTTTTCATTAAATACAATAGAAAATAGGATAGTTTTCGTTGGAGCAACTCTTGCTTTCGCCATTATTAAAGAAACATCGACATTTTCGTGGGAAATAATCCGTAGATATGCTACAGAGGCAAATGCCCTTTTACCCGCGTCATGAGATATATGTGCCTCTATTCCATCTGCCCGTGGAATTAATAGAGAATAACATCTAGGAAAACGTATTTTCTCGAGGGTATTTCTCAAGTCATACAACCAAGATTTCCAAGTTTCTCGAATTTCCCCATTAACATGATCGTCCCATTCTATACCTGACTTACATATGTCTTGCATAAGTATCCTACCTCGAATTGTAAAATTTACTATCAGTCCTGAAGGATCAAAAACGGACATTACAGTTCTCAAAATGTTTCTCTTAGTTGGAACTTCATTTTTGTTCTCTGGTTATCTCAATTTGAACTGGAAAGTATCTTTCTTTGCATCCCACCAGAACCCAAGAATCCTCTGGAGGGACTATTGACTCCCAAAATTCAAATTTTTCATAATATCATCGTTTTTTTCAAATTTCTAATCATTTCTTCGAATTCGATATCCAATTAACTAATCCAAATCCGCCCATTTTTTGTACCCTACTGACTTGTAATATTGTAGATATGGCTTCTTCTTCAGTATCTTTACAATCCAAGTAGTCATCCACATGATGTTCTTTGATTAAAGCATCTAAAATTGGTTTCGAATATATTGATAGCTTTGCATTCATATTTTTCACGAACTGTGCACAAGTCGGTGAACAGTTCGCTCCAAATGTCATGACTTCCATTTCGCAAATTTCAACTTCTTTATTTTGTTTTCCATCTCTCCATAAGAATCCCAGCCAGCACCGCTTCTCTGCCCGCCAGGCTGCAGCTTCCGGAGATCTTGTTTGATTCTATTGGGATCTCGTTTGTAGATGGAATCTTCAATGGGATGGATATAGTGGGTTCTTCCGCCACTCTTCAGGGTACAAGACCGCTTCTGAATGCCGAAAATACTTAAATTCGCGATAAATTTTATGGAGCGATATGACACTCGACTTATCCGGTTCTAGACAGGACCGGATCTTAATGGCAAGGTTGTCTTCATTTTGGGGGTTCCAGCTCTGTAATTGGAAATGAGGTATTTGCTTATTTTATGGCATTAAGATACTACACCAGAAAATCCTCCCTATCCATATTTTCTGGATTTTTTTTATCAAATACAATAGTGAATAGGATAGTTTTCTTTGGAGCAACTCTTGCTCTTGCCATTATTGAAGAAACATCGACATTTACGTGGGAAGTAATTCGTAGATATGCTACAGAGGCAAATGATCTTTTACTCGCGTCATAAGATATATGTACCTCTATTCCATCTGCCCGTGGAATTAATAGAGAATAACATCTATGAAAACGTATTTTCTCGAGGGTATTTCTCGAATCATACAACCAAGATTTCCAAGTTTCTCGAATTTCCCCATTAACATGATCGTCCCATTCTATACCTGACTTACATATTTCTTGCATTGGTATCCTACCTCGAATTGTAAAATTTACTATAAGTCCTGAAGGATCAAAAACGGACTTTACAGTTTTCGGAATGTTTCTCTTAGTTGGAACTTCATTTTTGTCCTCTGGTAATCTCAATTTGAAGTGGAAAGTATCTTTCTTTGTATCCCACCAGAACCCAAGAATCCTCTGGAGGGATGATTGACTCCCAAAATTCAAATTTTTCATAATATCATCGTTTTTTTTCAAATTTCTAATCATTTCTTCCGAATTCGATATCCAATTAACTGATCCAAATCCGCCCATTTTTTGTACCCTACCGACTTGTAATATTGTAGATATGGCTTCTTCTTCAGTATCTTTACAATCCAAGTAGTCATCCACATGATGTTCTTTGATTAAGCATCTTAAATTGGTTTCGAATATATTGATAGCTTTGCATTCATATTTTCACGAACTGTGCACAAGTCGGTGAACAGTTCGCTCCAAATGTCATGACTTCCATTTCGCAAATTTCAACTTCTTTATTTTGTTTTCCATCTCTCCATAAGAATCCCAGCCAGCACCGCTCCTTTGCCCGCCAGGCTGCAGCTTCCGGAGATCTTGTTTGATTCTATTGGGATCTCGTAGATGGAATCTTCAATAGGATAGATATAGTGGGTTCTTCCGCCACTCTTCAGGGTACAAGACCGCTTCTGAAGGCCAAAAATACTTAAATTCGCGATAAATTTTATGGAGCGATATGACACTCGACTAATCCGGTTCTAGACAGGACCGGATCTTAATGGCAAGGTTGTCTTCATTTTGGGTGGTTCCAGCTCTGTAATTGGAAATGAGGTATTTGCTTATTTTATGGCATCAAGATACTACACCAGAAAATCCTCCCTATCCATATTTTCTGGATTTTTTTTTATTAAATACAATAGAAAATAGGATAGTTTTCGTTGGAGCAACTCTTGCTTCCACCATTATTAAAGAAACATGGACATTTTCGTGGGAAATAATTCGTAGATATGCTACAGAGGCAAATGCTCTTTTACTCGCGTCATAAGATATATGTACCTCTATTCCATCTGCCCGTGGATTTAATAGAGAATAACATCTAGGAAAACGTTTTTCCTCGAGGGTATTTCTCAAGTCATACAACCAAGATTTCCAAGTTCCTCGAATTTCTCCATTAACATGATCGTCCCATTCTATACCTGACTCACATATGTCTTACATTAGTATCCTACCTCGAATTGTAAAATTCACTATAAGTCCTGAAGGATCATGAACGGACATTACAGTTTTCAAAATGTTTTTCTTAGTTGGAACTTCATTTTTGTCCTCTGGTAATCTCAATTTGAACAGGAAAGTATCGTTCTTTGCATCCCACCAGAACCCACGAATCCTCTGGAGGGACGATTGACTCTCAAAATTCAAATTTCTCATAATATCATCGTTTTTTTTCAAATTTCTAATCATTTCTTCCGAATTCGATATCCAATTAACTAATCCAAATCCGCCCATTTTTTGTACCCTACTGACATATTGTAGATATAGCTTCTTCTTCAGTATCTTTACAATCCAAGTAGTCATCCACATAATGTTCTTTGATTAAATCATCTTAAATTGGTTTCGAATATATTGATAGCTTTGCATTCATATTTTCCACGAACTGTGCACAGGTCGGTGAACAGTTCGCTCCAAATGTCATGACTTCCATTTCGCAAATTCCAACTTTTTTATTTTGTTTTCCATGTCTCCATAAGAATCCCAGCCAGCACCGCTTCTTTGCCCGCCAGGCTGCAGCTTCCGGAGATCTTGTTTGATTCTATTGGTATCTCGTTTGTAGATGGAATCTTCAATGGGATGGATATAGTGGGTTCTTTCGCCACTCTCCAGGGTACAAGACCGCTTTTGAATGCCGAAAATACTTAAATTCGCTATAAATTTTATGGAGCGATATGACACTCGACTTATCCGGTTCTAGACAGGACCGGATCTTAATGGCAAGGTTGTCTTCATTTTGGGCGGTTCCAGCTCTGTAATTGGAAATGAGGTATTTGCTTATTTTATGGCATCAAGATACTACACCAGAAAATCCTCCCTATCCATATTTTTTGAATTTCTTTTAATAAATACAATAGAAAATAGGATAGTTTTCGTTGGAGCAACTCTTGCTTCCGCCATTAATAAAGAAACATCGACATTTTCGTGGGAAATAATCCGTAGATATGCTACAGTGGCAAATGCTCTTCTACAGGCGTCATAAGATATTTGTACCTCTATTCCATCTGCCCGTGGGATTAATAGAGAATAACATCTAGGAAAACATATTTTCTCGAATCTATTTCTCAAGTCATACAACCAAGATTTCCAAGTTTCTCGAATTTCACATTAACATGATCGTCTCATTCTATACCTGACTTACATATGTCTTGCATAAGTATCCTACCTCGAATTGTAAAATTAACTATAAGCCCTGAAGGATCAAAAACGGACATTACAGTTCTCAAAATGTTTCTCTTAGTTGGAACTTCATTTTTGTCCTCTGGTAATCTCAATTTGAACTGGAAAGTATCCTTCTTTGCATCCCACCTGAACCCAAGAATCCTCTGGAGGGACTATAGACTCTGAAAATTAAAATTTTTCATAATATTCGATTAAAGCATCTAAAATTGGTTTCGAATATATTGATAGCTTTGCATTCATATTTTTCACGAACTGTGCACAAGTCAGTGAACAGTTCGCTCCAAATGCCATGACTTCCATTTCGCAAATTTCAACTTCTTTATTTTGTTTTCCATCTCTCCATTAGAATCCCAGCCAGCTCCGCTTCTCTGCCCGCCAGGCTGCAGCTTCCGGAGATCTTGTTTGATTCTATTGGGATCTCGTTTGTAGATGGTATCTTCAATGGGATGGATATAGTGGGTTCTTTCGGCACTCTTCAGGGTACAAGACCGCTTCTGAATGCCGAAAATACTTAAATTCGCGATAAATTTTATGGAGCGATATGACACTCGACTAATCCGGTTCTACACAGGACCGGATCTTAATACCAGGGTTGTCTTCGTTTTGGGTGATTCCAGCTCTGTAATTGGAAATGAAGTATTTGCTTATTTTATGGCATCAAGATAATACACCAGAAAATCCTCCCTATCCATATTTTTTGGATTTTTTTCATTAAATACAATATAAATAGGATAGTTTTTGTTGCAGCAACTCTTGCTTTCGCCATTATTGAAGAAACATCGACATTTTCGTGCGAAATAATCCGTAGATATGCTACAGAGCCAAATGCTCTTCTACTCGCGTCATGAGATATATGTACCTCTATTCCATCTGCCCATGGAATTAATAGAGAATAACATCTAGGAAAACGTATTTCGCAAATTCCAACTCCTTTATTTTGTTTTCCATCTCTCCATAAGAATCCCAGCCAGCACCGCTTCTTTGCCCGCAAGGCTGCAGCTTCCGGAGATCTTGTTTGATTCTATTGGTATCTCGCTTGTAGATGGAATCTTCAATGGGATGGATATAGTGGGTTCTTTCGCCACTCTTCAGGGTACAAGACCGCTTCTGAATGCCGAAAATACTTAAATTCGCGAAAAATTTTATGGAGCGATATGACACTCGACTAATCCGGTTCTAGACAGGACCGGATCTCAATGGCAAGGTTGTCTTCATTTTGGGTGGTTCCAGCTCTGTAATTGGAAATGAGGTATTTGCTTATTTTATGGCATCAAGATACTACACCAGAAAATCCTCCCTATCCATATTTTTTGGATTTTTTTATCGAATACAATAGAAAATAGGATAGTTTTCGTTGGAGCAACTCTTGCTTTCGCCATTATTAAAGAAACATCGACATTTTCATGGGAAATAGTCCGTAAATATGCTACAGAGGCAAATGTCTTTTACTCGCGTCATAAGATATATGTACCTCTATTCCATCTGCCCGTGGAATTAATAGAGAATAACATCTAGGAAACGTATTTCTCGAGGGTATTTCTCAAGTCATCAACCAAGATTTCCAAGTTTCTCGAATTTCCCCATTAACATGATCGTCCCATTCTATACCTGACTTACATATGTCTTGCATAAGTATCCTACCTCGAAGTGTAAAATTTACTATAAGTCCAGAAGGATCAAAAACGGACATTACAGTTTTCAAAATGTTTCTCTTAGTTGGAACTTCATTTTTGTCCCTGGTAATCTCAATTTGAACTGGAAAGTATCTTTCTTTGCATCCCACCAGAACCCAAGAATTCTCTGGAGGGACTATTGACTCTCAAAATTCAAATTTTTCATAATATCATCGTTTTTTTTCAAATTTCTTATCATTTCTTCCGAATTCGATATCCAATTAACTAATCCAAATCCGCCCATTTTTTGTACCCTACTGACTTGTAATATTGTAGATATGGCTTCTTCTACAGTATCCTTACAATCCAAGTAGTCATCCACATGATGTTCTTTGATCAAAGCATCTTAAATTGGTTTCGAATATATTGATAGCTTTGCATTCATATTTGACACGAACTGTGCACAAGTCGGTGAACAGTTCGCTCCAAATGCCATGACTTCCATTTCGCAAATTTCAACTTCATTATTTTGTTTTCCATCTCTCCATAAGAATCCCAGCCAGCTCCGCTTCTCTGCCCGCCAGGCTGCAGCTTCCGGAGATTTTGTTTGATTCTATTGGGATTTCGTTTGTAGATGGAATCTTCAATGGGATGGATATACTGGGTTCTTTCGCCACTCTTCAGGGTACAAGACCGCTTCTGAATGCCGAAAATACTTAAATTCGCGATAAATTTTATGGAGCGATATGACACTCGACTAATCCGGTTCTACACAGGACCGGATCTTAATGCCAGGATTGTCTTCATTTTGGGTGGTTCCAGCTCTGTAATTGGAAATGAGGTATTTGCTTATTTTATGGCATCAAGATACTACACCAGGAAATCCTCCCTATCCATATTTTTTGGATTTTTTTCATTAAATACAATAGAAAATAGGATAGTTTTCGTTGGAGCAACTCTTGCTTTCGCCATTATTGAAGAAACATCGACATTTTCGTGGGAAATAATCCGTAGATATGCTACAGAGGCAAATGCTCCTCTTACTCGCGTCATAAGATATATGTACCTCCATTCCATCTGCCCGTGGAATTAATAGAGAATAACATCTAGGAAAACGTATTTTCTCGAGGGTATTTCTCAAGTCATACAACCAAGATTTCCAAGTTTCTCGAATTTCCCCATTAACATGATCGTCCCATTCTATACCTGACTTACATATGTCTTGCATAAGTATCCTACCTCGAATTGTAAATTTACTATAATCCTGAAGGATCAAAAACGGACAGTACAGTTTTCAAAATGTTTCTCTTAGTTGGAACTTCATTTTTGTCCTCTGGTAATCTCAATTTGAACTGGAAAGTTTTTTTCTTTGCATCCCACCAGAACCCAAGAATCCTCTGGAGGGACTATTGACTCTCAAAATTAAAATTTTTCATAATATCGTTTTTTTTTCAAATTTTCTAATCATTTCTTCCGAATTCGATATCCAATTAACTAATCCAAATCCGCCCATTTTTTGTACCCTACTGACTTGTAATATTGTAGATATGGCTTCTTCTTCAGTATCTTTACAATCCAAGTAGTCATCCACATAATGTTCTTTGATTAAAGCATCTAAAATTGGTTTCGAATATATTGATAGCTTTGCATTCATATTTTTCACGAACTGTGCACAAGACGGTGAACAGTTCGCTCCAAATGTCATGACTTCCATTTCGCAAATTTCAACTTCTTTATTTTGTTTTCCATCTCTCCATAAGAATCCCAGTCAGCACCGCTCCTTTTCCCGCCAGACTGCAGCTTCCGGAGATCTTGTTTGATTCTATTGGGATCTCGTTTGTAGATGGAATCTTCAATGGGATGGATATACTGGGTTCTTTCGCCACTCTTCAGGGTACAAGACCACTTCTGAATGCCGAAAATACTTAAATTCGCGATAAATCTTATGGAGCGATATGACACCCGACTAATCCGGTTCTAGACAGGACCGGATCTTAATGGCAAGGTTGTCTTCATTTTGGGTGGTTTCAGCTCTGTAATTGGAAGTGAGGTATTTGCTTATTTTATGGCATCAATATACTACACCAGAAAATCCTTCCTATCCATATTTTTTGGATTCTTTTCATTAAATACAATAGAAAATAGGCTAGTTTCCGTTGGAGCAACTCTTGCTTCAACAATTATTGAAGGAACATCGACATTTTCGTGGGAAATAATCCGTAGATATGCTACAGAGGCAAATGCTCTTTTACTCGCGTCATAAGATATATGTACCTCTATTCCATCTGCCCGTGGAATTAATAGAGAATAACATCTAGGAAAACGTATTTTCTCGAGGGTATTTCTCAAGTCATACAACCAAGATTTCCAAGTTTCTCGAATTTCCCCATTAACATGATCGTCCCATTCTATACCTGACTTACATATGTCTTGCATAAGTATTCTACCTCGAATTGTAAAATTCACTATAAATCGTGAAGGATCAAAAACGGACATTACAGTTCTCAAAATGTTTCTTTTAGTTGGAACTTCATTTTTGTCCTCTGGTAATCTCAATTTGAACTGGAAAGTATTTTTCTTTGCATCCCACCAGAACCCAAGAATCCTCTGGAGGGACTTTTGACTCTCAAAATTCAAATTTTTCATAATATCATCGTTTTTTTTCAAATTTCTAATCATTTCTTCCGAATTCGATATCCAATTAACTAATCCAAATCCGCCCATTTTTTGTACCCTACTGACTTGTAATATTGTAGATATGGCTTCTTCTTCAGTATCTTTACAATCCAAGTAGTCATCCACATGATGTTCTTTGATTGAAGCATCTAAAATTGGTTTCGAATATATTGATAGCTTGCATTCATATTTTTCACGAACTGTGCACAAGTCGGTGAACAGTTCGCTCCAAATGTCATGACTTCCATTCCGCAAACTTTAACTTCTTTATTTTGTTTTTCATCTCTCCATAAGAATCCCAGCCAGCACCGCTTCTTTGCCCGCCAGGCTGCAGCTTCCGGAGATCTTGTTTGATTCTATTGGGATCTCGTTTGTAGATGGAATCTTCAATGGGATGGATATAGTGGGTTCTTTCGCCACTCTTCAGGGTACAAGACCGCTTCTGAATGCCGAAAATACTTAAATTCGCGATAAACTTTATGGAGCGATATGACACTCGACTAATCCGGTTCTAGACAGGACCGGATCTTAATGACAAGGTTGTCTTCATTTTGGGCGGTTCCAGCTCTGCAACTGGAAATGAGGTATTTGCTTATTTTATAGCTGCAAGATACTACACCAGGAAATCCTCCCTATCCATATTTTTTGTTTTTTTTTATTAAATACAATAGAAAATAGGATAGTTTTCGTTGGAGCAACTCTTGCTTTCGCCATCATTAAAGAAACATCGACATTTTCGTGAGAAATAATCCGTAGATATGCTACAGAGGCAAATGCTCTTTTACAGGCGTCATAAGATATATGTACCTCTATTCCATCTGCCCGTGGAGTTAATAGAGAATAACATCTAGGAAAACGTATTTTCTCGAGGGTATTTCTCAAGTCATACAACCAAGATTTCCAAGTTTCTCAAATTTTCCCATTAACATGATCGTCCCATTCTATACCTGACTTACGTATGTCTTGCATAAGTATCCTACCTCGAGTTTTAAAATTTACTATAAGTCCTGAAGGATCGAAAACGGACATTACATTTTTCAAAATGTTTCTCTTAGTTGGAACTTCATTTTTGTCCTCTGGTTATCTCAATTTGAACTGAAAAGTATTTTTCTTTGCATCCCACCAGAACCCAAGAATCCTCTGGAGGGACGATTGACTCTCAAAATTCAAATTTTTCATAATATCATCGTTTTTCCTCAAATTTCCAATCATTTCTTCCGGATTCGATCTCCAATTAACGAATCCAATTCCGCCCCTTTTTTGTACCCTACTGACTTGTAATATTATAGATATGGCTTCTTCTTCAGTATCTCCACAATCCAAGTAGTCATCCCCATAATGTTCCTCGATTGAAGCATCTCAAATTGGTTTCGAATATATTGATAGCTTTGCATTCATATTTTACACGAACTGTGCACAAGTCGGTGAACAGTTCGCTCCAAATGTCATGACTTCCATTTCGCAAATTTCAACTTCTGTATTTTGTTTTCCATCTCTCCATAAGAATCCCAGCCAGCACCGCTTCTTTGCCCGCCAGGCTGCAGCTTCCGGACATCTTGTTTGATTCTATTGGGATCTCGTTTGGAGATGGAATCTTCAATGGGATGGATACAGTGGGTTCTTTCGCCACTCTTCAGGGTACAAGACCGCTTCTGAATGCCGAAAATACTTAAATTCGCGATAAATTTCATGGAGCGATATGACACTCGACTAATCCGGTTCTAGACAGGACCGGATCTCAATGGCAAGGTTGTCTTCATTCTGGGCGGTTCCAGCTCTGTAATTGGGAATGAGGTATTTGCTTATTTTATGGCATCAAGATACTACACCAGAAAGTCCTCCCTATCTATATTTTTGGATTTTTTTTACTAAATACAATAGAAGATAGGATAATTTTCATTGGTGCAACTCTTGCTTTCGCCATTATTGAAGAAACATCGATATTTTCGTTGATAATAATCCGTAGATATGCTACAGAGGCGAATGCTCTTTTACTCGCGTCATAAAATATATGTACCTCTATTCCATCTGCCCGTGGAATTAATAGAGAATAACATCTAGGAAAACGTATTTTCTCGAGGGTATTTCTCAAGTCATACAATCAAGATTTCCAAGTTTCTCGAATTTCCCCATTAACATGATGGTCCCATTCTATACCTGACTTACATATGTCTTGCATAAGTATCCTACCTCGAATTGTAAAATTTACTATAAGTCCTGAAGGAAAACGGACATTACAGTTTTCAAAATGTTTCTCTCAGTTGGAACTTAATTTTTGTCCGCTGGTTATCCCAATTTGAACTGGAAAGTATCTTTTTCTGCATCCCACCAGAACCCAAGAATCCTCTAGAGGGACGATTGACTCTCAAAATTCAGATTTTTCATAATATCATCGTTTTTTTCAAATTTCTAATCATTTCTGCCGAATTCGATATCCAATTAACTAATCCAAATCCGCCCATTTTTTGTAACCTACTAACTTGTAATATTGTAGATATGGCTTCTTCTTCAGTATCTTTACAATCCAAGTAGTCATCCACATAATGTCCTTTGATTCAAGCATCCAAAATTGGTTTCGAATATATTGATAGCTTTGCATTCATATTTCTCACGAACTGTGCACAAGTCGGTGAACAGTTCGCTCCAAATGCCATGACTTCCATTTCGCAAATTTCCACTTCTTTATTTTGTTTTCCATCTCTCCATAAGAATCCCAGCCAGCTCCGCTTCTTTGCCCGCCAGGCTGAAGCTTCCGGAGATCTTGTTTGATTCTATTGGGATCTCGTTTGAAGATGGAGTCTTCAATGGGATGGATATAGTGGGTTCTTTCGCCACTCTTCAGGGTACAAGACCGCTTCTGAATGTCGGAAATACTTAAATTCGCGATAAATTTTATGAAGCGATATGACACAAGACTAATCCAGTTCTAGACAGGACCGGATCTTAATGGCAAGGTTGTCTTCATTTTGGGCGGTTCCAGCTCTGTAATTGGAAATGAGGTATTTGCTTATTTCATGGCATCAAGATACTACACCAGAAAATCCTCCCTATTTATATTTTTTGGATTTTTTTTATTGAATACAATAGAAAATAGGATAGTTTTCGTTGGAGCAACTCTTGCTTTCGCCATTATTAGAGAAACATCGACATTTTCGTGGGAAATAATCCGTAGATATGCTACAGAGGCGAATGCTCTTTTACTCGCGTCATGAAATATATGTACCTCTATTCCATCTGCCCGTGGAATTAATAGAGAATAACCTCTAGGAAAACGTATTTTCTCGAGGGTATTTCTCAAGTCAAACAACCAAGATTTCCAAGTTTCTCGAATTTCCCCATCAACATGATCGTCCCATTCTATACCTGACTTACATATGTCTTGCATAAGTATCCTACATCGAATTGTAAAATTTACTATAAGTCCTGAAGGATCAAATACGTACATTACAGTTCTCAAAATGTTTCTCTTAGTTGGAACTTCATTTTTGTTCTCTGATAATCTCAATTTGAACTGGAAAGTATCTTTCTTTGCATCCCACCAGAACCCAAGAATCCTCTGGAGGGACTATTGACTCTCAAAATTCAAATTTTTCATAATATCATCGTTTTTTTTCAAATTTCTAATCATTTCTTCCGAATTCGAAAACCAATTAACTAATCCAAATCCGCCCATTTTTGTACCCTACTGACTTGTAATATTGTAGATATGGCTTCTTATTCAGTATCTTTACAATCCAAGTAGTCATCCACATGATGTTCTTTGATTAAAGCATCTAGAACTGGTTTCGAATTTATTTATAGCTTTGCATTCATATTTTTCACGAACTGTGCACAAGTCGGTGAACAGTTCGCTCCAAATGTCATGACTTCCATTTCGCAAATTTCAACTTCTTTATTTTGTTTTCCATCTCTCCATAAGAATCCCAGCCAGCACCGCTTCTCTGCACGCCAGACTGCAGCTTCCGGAGATCTTGTTTGATTCTATTGGGATCTCGTTTGTAGATGGAATCTTCAATGGGATGGATATAGTGGGTTCTTTCGCCACTCTTCAGGGTACAAGACCGCTTCTGAATGCCGAAAATACTTAAATTTGCGATAAATTTTATGGAGCGATATGACACTCGACCAATCCGGTTCAAGACAGGACCGGATCTTAATCGCAAGGTTGTCTTTATTTTGGGTGGTTCCAGCTCTGTAATTGGAAAGGAGGTATTTGCTTATTTTATGGCATCAAGATACTATACCAGAAAATCCTCCCTATCCATATTTTTTGGATTTTTTCAATTAAATACAATAGAAAATAGGATATTTTTCGTTGGAGCAACTCTTGCTTTCGCCATTATTGAAGAAACATCGACATTTTCGTGGGAAATAATCCGTAGATATGCTACAGAGGCAAATGCTCTTTTACTCGCGTCATGAGATATATGTACCTTCATTCCATCTGCCCGTGGAATTAATAGAGAATAACATCTAGGAAAACATATTTTCTCGAGGGTATTTCTCAAGTCATACAACCAAGATTTCCAAGTTTCTCGAATTTCCTCATTAACATGATCGTCCCATTCTATACCTGACTTACATATGTCTTGCATAAGTATCCTACCATGAATTGTAAAATTCACTATAAGTCCTGAAGGATCAAAAACGGACATTACAGTTTTCAAAATGTTTCTCTTAGTTGGAACTTAATTTTTGTCCTCTGGTCATCTCAATTTGAACTGGAAAGTATCTTTCTTTGCATCCCACCAGAACCCAAGAATCCTCTGGAGGGACTATTGACTCTCAAAATTATAATTTTTCATAATATTATCGTTTTTTTTTCAAATTTCTAATCATTTCTTCCGAATTCGATATCCAATTAACTAATCCAAATCCACCCATTTTTGTAACCTACTGACTTGTAATATTGTAGATATGGCTTTTTATTCAGTATCTTTACAATCCAAGTAGTCATCCACATGATGTTCTTTGATTAAAGCATCTAAAATTGGTTTCGAATTTATTGATAGCTTTGCATTCATATTTTTCACGAACTGTGCACAAGTCGGTGAACAGTTCGCTCCAAATGTCATGACTTCTATTTCGCAAATTTCAACTTCTTTATTTTGTTTTCCATCTCTCCATAAGAATCCCCGCCAGCACCGCTTTTTTGCCCGCCAGGCAGCAGCTTCCGGAGATCTTGTTTGATTCTATTGGGATCTCGTTTGTAGATGGAATCTTCAATGGGATGGATATAGTGGGTTCTCTCGCCACTCTTCAGGGTACAAGACCGCTTCTGAATGCCGAAAATACCTACATTCGCGATAAATTTTATGGAGCGATATGACACTCGACTAATCCGGTTCTAGACAGGACCGGATCTCAATGGCAAGGTTGTCTTCATTTTGGGTGGTTCCAGCTCTGTAATTGGAAATGAGGTATTTGCTTATTCAATGGCATCAAGATACTACACCAGAAAATCCTCCCTATCCATATTTTTTTGATTTTTTTTATCAAAAACAATAGAAAATAGGATAGTTTTCGTTGGAGCAACTCTTGCTCTCGCCATTATCAGAGAAACATCGACATTTTCGTGGTGAATAATCCGTAGATATGCTACAGAGGCAAATGCCCTTTTACTCGCGTCATAAGATATATGTACCTCCATTCCATCTGCCCGTGGAATGAATAGAGAATAACATCTAGGAAAACGTATTTCCTCGAGGGTATTTCTCAAGTCATACAACCAAGATATCCAATTTTCTCGAATTTCCCCATTAACATGATCGTCCCATTCCATACCTGACTTACATGTCTTGCATAAGTATCCTACCTCGAATTGTAAAATTTACTATAAGTCCTGAAGGATCAAAAACGGACATTGCAGTTTTCAAAATGTTTCTCTTAGTTGGAACTTCATTTTTGTCCTCTGGTAATCTCAATTTGAACTAAAAAGTATCTTTCTTTGCATCCCGCCAGAACCCAAGAATCCTCTGGAGGGACGATTGACTCTCAAAATTCAAATTTTTCATAATATCATCTTTTTTTTTCAAATTTCTAATCATTTTTTCCGAATTCGATATCCAATTAACTAATCCAAATCCGCCCATTTTTTGTACCCTACTGACTTTTAATATTGTAGATATGGCTTCTTCAGTATCTTTACAATCCAGGTAGTCATCCACATAATGTTTTTTGATGAAAGCATCTGAAATTGGTTTCGAATATATTGATAGCTTTGCATTCATATTTTCCACGTACTGTGCACAAGTCGGTGAACAGTTCGCTCCAAATGCCATGACTTCCATTTCGCAAATTTCAACTTCTTTATTTTGTTTTCCATCTCTCCATAAGAATCCCAGCCAACTCCGCTTCTTTGCCCGCCAGGCTGCAGCTTCCGGAGATCTTGTTTGATTCTATTGGGATCTCGTTTGTAGATGGAATCTTCAATGGGATGGATATAGTGGGTTCTTTCGCCACTTTCCAGGGTACAATACCGCTTCTGAATGCCGAAAATACTTAAACTCGCGATAAATTTTATGGAGCTATATGACACTCGACTAATCCAGTTCTAGACAGGACCGGATCTTAATGGCAAGGTTGTCTTCATTTTGGGTGGTTCCAGCTCTGTAATTGTAAATGAGGTATTTGCTCATTTCATGGCATCAAAATACTACACTAGAAAATCCTCCCTCTCCATATTTTTTGGATTTTTTCATTAAATACAATAGAAAATAGGATAGTTTTCATTGGAGCAACTCTTGCTTTCGCCATTATTGAAGAAACATCGACATTTTCGTGGGAAATAATCCGTAGATATGCTACAGAGGCAAATGCTCTTCAACTCGCGTCATGAGATATATGTACCTCTATTCCATCTGCCCGTGGAATTAATAGAGAATAACATCTAGGAAAATGTATTTTCTCGAGGGTATTTCTCAAGTCATACAACCAAGATTTTCAAGTTTCTCGAATTTCCCCATTAACATGATCGTCCCATTCTATACCTGACTTACATATGTTTCGCATAAGTATCCTACCTCGAATTGTAAAATTCACTATAAGTCCTGAAAGATCAAAAACAGACATTACAGTTCTCAAAATGTTTCTCTTAGTTGGAACTTCATTTTTGTCCTCTGGTAATCTCAATTTGAACTGGAAAGTATCTTCCTTTGCATCCCACCAGAACCCAAGAATCCTCTGGAGGGACGATTGACTCTCAAAATTAAAATTTTTCATAATATCATCGTTTTTTTTTCAAATTTCTAATCATTTCTTCGAATTCGATATCCAATTAACTATCAAATCCGCCATTTTTTGTACCCTACTGACTTGTAATATTGTGATATGGCTTCTTCTTCAGTATCTTTACAATCCAAGTAGTCATCCACATAATGTTCTTTGATTAAAGCATCTAAAATTGGTTTCGAATATATTGATAGCTTTGCATTCATATTTTTCACGAACTGTGCACAAGTCGGTGAACAGTTCGCTCCAAATGTCATGACTTCCATTTCGCAAATTTCAACTTCTTTATTTTGTTTTCCATCTCTCCATAAGAATCCCAGCCAGCACCGCTTCTTTGCCCGCCAGGCTGCAGCTTCTGGAGATCTTGTTTGATTCTATTGGGATCTCGTTTGTAGATGGAATCTTCAATGGGATGGATATAGTGGGTTCTTTCGCCACTCTTCAGGGTACAAGACCGCTTCTGAATGCCGAAAATACTTAAATTCGCGATAAATTTTATGGAGCGATATGACACTCGACTAATCCGGTTCTAGACAGGACCGGATCTCAATGGCAAGGTTGTCTTCATTTTGGGTGGTTCCAGCTCTGTAATTGGAAATGAGGTATTTGCTTATTTCATGGCATCAAGATACTACACCAGAAAATCCTCCCTATCCATATTTCTTGGATTTATTTAATTAAATACAATAGAAAATAGGATGGTTTTCGTTGGAGCAACTCTTGCTTTCGCCATTATTGAAGAAACATCGACATTTTCGTGGGAAATAATCCGTCGATATGCTACAGAGGCAAATGCTATTTTACTCGCGTCATAAGATATATGTACCTGCATGTGGAATTAATAGAGAATAACATCTAGGAAAACGTATTTTTTCGAGGGTATGTCTCAAGTCATACAACCAAGATTTCCAATTCTCTCGAATTTCCCCATCAACATGATCGTCCCATTCTATACCTGACTCACATATGTCTTGCATAAGTATTCTACCTCGAATTGTAGAATTTACTATAAGTCCTGAAGTATCAAAAACGGACAGTACAGTTTTCAAAATGTTTCTCTCAGTTGGAACTTAATTTTTGTCCTTTGGTAATCTCAATTTGAACTGAAAAGTATCTTTCTTTGCATCCCACCAGAACCCAAGAATCCTCTGGAGGGACTATTGACTCTCAAAATTCAAATTTTTCATAATATCATCGGTTTTTTTCAAATTTCTAATCATTTCTTCCGAATTCAATATCCAATTAACTTTTTTTTTTTTTTTATGTTCTGGTTCCCACGAAAAGGGATATCCTGTAATGTTCAGAGAACATCGTGGGAACCAAGGGAAAGAAGGTAGGAGTTGGTGTTTTTCTCAAATTTCTGAAGGTTGTATGCCTCGGGGAACACCTCCCTAGGCAATGAGTTCCAAAGCCTCGCTGTTCGTTGGATGAACGAGTCTTTGGAAAGTGATGTTCTGCAGGTCTCCAAAGTGACCACGAAGGGGTGTGATGACTGAACTTGACGGGTTAATCTCGAAGAGACTGCCAAAGCAGGAACGATTGTTGATATTTCAGAAGAGCATCGCCCATGAAAATATCTATAAAATAGAGACAAATCGCCAACTTTCCTACGGTGTTCCAGACAAGTGAGCGAGTTTGTAAGCGAGGCATCACCGACGAGACGAATTGCCCTTTTTCGGACAGAATCCAATAGCCTCAGGATATGTTTAGGTGCCGCACTCCAAATATGGGAACAGTATTCCAGGACAGGTCGGATCTGTGCCTTATAGATCATAAGCAGCTGACTGGGGTGAAATAGCTCTTGGCACGAAACAAAACCAAGTTTTGGGATGCACTTTGGCAATGGACCTCACGTGATTTTCCCAGGAAAGGTTATTGCTGATAGTAATACCAAGCATCGATATGGATGACTTCAGTGGTATGGTTACTCCTGACAAAGTTATGTTAGGCACAGTGAGATCGGCTTTTCTAGAGAAAAGACATGCTTGTGTTTTGTTTGCATTGAATTCTACCAAGTTATTAGATCCCCATTCGAGAATTGTTGCTAAGTCCATATTTATATTATTAACATTTCTTCCTCGTTCATTTCTGGTTTCACGGGCTGATATAGGGGCCCTGGAAGAGAAAGCGGTATGAGGGTACTATCATCGGCAAAGCTGTGTACTGGACATGAAGTTGCTTTCAACAGGTCGTTGATGTGAAGTAGAAACAGTGTTGGTGCGAGAATAGATCCTTGCGGAACACCAGCATTCATGAGTAGAGTGTCAGATGAAACTCCATCGACCACTACATGAAGAGGCCTGTTTGAGAGAAAACTAGCAAGCAGAGAACACAGCTGAGGGGGCAAGCCATAAGACGGAAGCTTGGCGAGGAGTCCCTGGTGCCAAACTCGATCGAACGCCTTGGAGATATCTAATGCCACAGCTAAAGTTTCTCCATACTTTTCAATAGATAGCTGCCATATATGTGAGACGTAAGCGAGCAGGTCACCAGTTGATCTCTGATGGCGGAAGCCATATTGCCTATCGTTGACAATTCCTGAGTCTTCCAGATATTTCATGAGCTCGATGTTGATGGCTTTTTCCATGACCTTTGAAATAATAGATAGCAGTGCGATAGGTCTGTAGTTGCTAGGTAGGGCCTTTTTGCCTTTTTTAGGGACTGGCTGTACTCTTGCAATTTTCCAATTGGACGGAAATACCCCAAATTGTAAGAGTGGTTGAACAACTTGCAAAGAACAGGTGTTAGTTCGGGGCACATTTCTTGAGAACAATCGGCGGATTCCGTCAGATCCACAGGCTTTGTTGGTGTTGAGACCCAGCAAAATCTTTCTGATAGTACGTTGGCGAAAGGTGATCTCGGGCATGTGACTGTCAATAGGTGTAATGTTCGGGGGTTGTTTTCCCGATGAATCCAGAGTGGAATTTCCAGCAAATAGGTGCGCAAAGATATTGGCTTTTCCTGGGCAGTCGTTGCTAGTGTTCCATCTTCTTTGGTTAGAGGAGGAAATGAGCTGGAAGTGAAGTTTCTTCCCACAGCTTTGGCGAAAGACCAAAATGAACGGGATACGTTAGGACATTCAACAAGTTTTGATCTTATTTTGGCATTGTGGGCGTCTTTTGAGCATTCTATTGTCTCTTTGCATATGCCTCTAGCCTCGACATATGCTGCTCTGGTCTCAGGGCCCGGATTTTTTAGCCATCGATGGTATGCTGCCTGTTTGGAAGCCACAGCTCTAGAGCAGTTTCTGTTAAACCAGGTCTTATCGGATGATGTTCTTCTTTCGGTATTCGGTATGTAAGTTTGCATCCCCAACATGATGATTTCAGAAATTGTCTCAGCACATCGTGTTGGATCTACTGAAGAGAAACAAACTCTCTTCCATGGAAACGCTGAGAAAAACATACGAAGACCTTCCCAGTCGGCCGAATTGTAATGCCACATGAGACGGGGTGGTATTGTACAGCTCGATGGTAAATGGAAAGAGCATGTTGTGGAGATGAGGGTGTGATCAGAGTTTCCAAGTGGGGCACAAACTTCTATTCTATACGGGTCAGGATTGGTGGTGAGGAAAAGATCTAGTGTATTGGCAGACTGGTTGTTGACATCAGGGATGCGGGTTGGTAGCTCGACCAGTTGTTCTAGACCATGAGTGATGGCGAAGGCCTCGGCTTGACGACCTGCATCATCTGTTTTGTTAGAGAATTTGAGCCAGGCAGCGTTATGTACATTGAAGTCTCCCATGATTATGATTTCAGCTGTTGGATGGTTCTCCTGAATGTAGTCCAGTTTGAGCGATAAGAACTCAAAGAGGTCGTTATATGAAGGTTCATTAGGTGATAGGTAAAGGCAGCAGAGGAACTTAGTCAGTTTGGTATCAGATAGCTTGAACCACATCACATCAAAGTCTTTCGGTTCCAAACTCTCTTCACGCTGGCATGAAAGATTAGCCTCAGCGTAAAGGCAGACTCCACCTTTGAACCTGAATCGAGAATAGAGTTCGTAACCAGGACAAAGCATATGGACCTTGTTGGTGGACGAGTTTACTTGTGTTTCTGTTAGGGCCAGAATATCCGGTTTTTTCGTCTGTAGGTGATGGTGGACGTCAACTAATCCAAAATCCAAATCCAAAATCCAAATCCGCCCATTTTTTGTACCCTACTGACTTGTAATATTGTAGATATGGCTTCTTCTTCAGTATCTTCACAATCCAAGTAGTCATCCACATAATGTTCTTTGATTGAAGCATCTAAAATTGGTTTCGAATATATTGATAGCTTCGCATTCATATTTTTCACGAACTGTGCACAAGTCGGTGAACAGTTCGATCCAACTGTCATGACTTCCATTTCGCAAATTTCAACTTCTTTATTTTGTTTTCCATCTCTCCATTAGAATCCCAGCCAGCACCGCTCCTTTGCCCGCCAGGCTGCCGCTCCCAGGGATCTTGTTTGATTCCATTGGGATCTCGTTTGTAGATGGAATCTTCAATGGGATGTATATAGTGGGTTCTTTCGCCACTCTTCAGGGTACAAGACCGCTTCTGAATGCCAAAAATACTTAAATTCGCGATAAATTTTATGGAGCGATATGACACTCGACTAATCCGGTTCTAGACAGGACCGGATCTCAATGGCAAGGTTGTCTTCATTTTGGGCGGTTCCAGCTCTGTAATTGGAAATGAGGTATTTGCTTATTTTATGGCATCAAAATACTACACCAGAAAATCCTCCCTATCTATATTTTTTAGATTTTTTTTATTAAATACAATAGAAAATAGGATGTTTTTGTTGGAGCAACTCTTGCTTTCGCCATTATTGAAGAAACATCGACATTTTCGTGGGAAATAATCCGTAGATATGCTACAGAGGCAAATGCCCTTTACTCGCGTCATAAAATATATGTACCTCTATTCCATCTGCCCGTGGAATTAATAGAAATAACATCTAGGAAAACGTATTTTCTCGAGGGTATTTCTCAAGTCATACAACCAAGATTAGAGGCAAATGCCCTTTTACTCGCGTCATAAAACATCTTTAAAATGTTCATTCATCCTGACTTAATATGGATATATCCTGATGTAATTTACTATAAGTCCTAGGTAAACGAATGTTTTCAAATGTTTGTTGATCATTTGTCCTGTATCAATTGAACTGAAAGTCTTTGATCCGAACCAAGATCCTCTGAGGACATTGACTCTCAACAAATTCTTCCCATAATATATCCTTTGATTCAAATTTCTTATAATTCCTCTTCAATTCTACAATTTAACTAAGTCCTAGGAAATCCGCATTTTACTTATGTTATTTCAGATATGGCTTCTTCCGTATCTTACAATCTAATATATCCTACATGATTTTGATTAATTACTCTAAATCTGGTCGATATATTGACTTACGTTTCAATTTTCGTATCTTAGTTGATTTTCATTCGGTGAACACGTTCGAATCCAAATTTGACTGGAACTTCCATTTCGACATCTCAACCTTTTATTTTAGTTCCTCCTCCAATAGATTCTCTCAAACTTCGATTTTTGCCAATCTGCGCTTTCAATCTTGTTTGATTCTTGGAATTCGTTATCAATAACAATCCAAATCCGCATGTGTATAGTGCTTTCTGACTTTAAATTGGTAAAGACCGCTTCTGAATGCTCAAAATCTAATTCAATCAATTTCATGGACGATAACTCTTAATCGGTTCTACAAGAATGGATCTTCGAATATATGTACTTCTTCATTTTGGTTCCACTGTATTGAAATGGTATTCTTATTCATAGTCAGATTCATCACAAATATCCCAACTTCTTATTTTGTTTTCCATTTCATTAAATCCAACTAGAATAGGAGTTTTGCCTGGCAGACTCTGCTCGCCATTATTGAACATTGACATTTTCGTGGAAATAATCCGGAATCTATGCGAGGCAAATGCTTTCTTCGCCAATTCAGGGTCCATCCACCGCCCTGGAATTAATATTTGAAATGAAATTTTATGGAGCGATTGATTTCTCGATATTTCAGTCTAGAACAGAGGATTCCAAGCTTAAGGTTGTCTTCATTTTGGGCGGTTCCAGCTCTGTAATTGGTAATGTGGTATTTGCTTATTTTATGGCATCAGAATACTACACCAGAGAATCCTCCTTATCTATATTTTTTAGATTTTTTTTATTAAATACAATAGAAAATAGGATGGTTTTTGTTGGAGCAACTCTTGCTATCGCCATTATTGAAAAAACATCGACATTTTCGTGGGAAATAATCCGTAGATCTGCTACAGAGGCAAATGCTCTTTTACTCGCGTCATGAGATATATGTACCTCTATTCCATCTGCCCTTGGAATTAATAGAGAATCACATCTAGGAAAACGTATTTTCTCGAGGGTATTTCTCAGTCATACAACCAAGATTGCCAATGTCTCTCGAATTTTCCATCAACATGATCGTCCCATTCTATACCTGACTTACATATGTCTTGAGATATCCTAACTCGAATTGTCAGAATTTACTATAAGTCCTGAAGGATCAAAACGGACATTGCAGTTTCAAAATGTTTCTCTTAGTTGGAACTTCATTTCTGTCCTTGGTAATCGCAATTTGAACTGGAAAGTATCTTTCTTTGCATCCCACCAGAACCCAAGAATCCTCTGGAGGGACGATTGACTCTCAAATTGAAATTTTCATAATATCATCGTTTTTTTTTTCAAATTTTTATCATTCCTTCCGAATTCAATATCCAATTAACTAATCCAAATCCGCCCATTTTTTGTACCCTACTGACTTGTTATATTGTAGATATGGCTTCTTCTTCAGTATCTTTACAATCCAAGTAGTCATCCACATAATGTTCTTCGATTAAAGCATCTAAAATTGGTTTCGAATATATTGATAGCTTTGCATTCATATTTTTCACGAACTGTGCACAAGTCGGTGAACAGTTCGCTCCAAATGCCATGACTTCCATTTCGCAAATTTCAACCTCTTTATTTTGTTTTCCATCTCTCCATAAGAATCCCAGCCAGCACCGCTTCTTTGCCCGCCAGGCTGCAGCTTCCGGAGATCTTGTTTGATTCTATTGGGATCTCGTTTGTAGATGGAATCATCAATGGGATGGATATAGTGGGTTCTTTCGATACTCTCCGGGGTACAAGACCGCTTCTGAATGCTGAAAATACCTAAATTCGCGATAAATTTTATGGAACGATATGACACTCGACTAATCCGGTTCTGGACAGGACAGGATCTTAATGGCAAGGTTGTCTTCATTTTGGGCGGTTCCAGCTCTGTAATTGGAAATGAGGTATTCGCTTATTTTATGGCATCAAGATACTACACCAGATAATCATCCCCATCCATATTTTTTGGATTTTTTTAATTAAATACAATAGAAAATAGGATGGTTTTTGTTGGAGCAACTCTTGCCTTCGCCATTATTAAAGAAACATTGACATTTTCGTGGGAAATAATCCGTAGACATGCTACAAAGGCAAATGCTCTTCTACTCGCGTCATAAAATATATGTACCTCTATACCATCTGCCCGTGGAATTAATAGAGAATAACATCTAGGAAAACGTATTTTCTCGAGGGTATTTCTCAAGTCATACAACCAAGATTTCCAAGTTTCTCGAATTTCTCCTTTAACATGATCGTCCCATTCTATACCTGACTTACATATGTCTTGCATAAGTATCCTACTGTTACGAACCTAGGCCGGACCTGTCGCCTCATTCCTTCTTGCCATCGACAACGATGATGTCATCCCCGGAGATATTCGAGAACAAATCCAATCGCGCCGCCGCGGATAACAACGGTCAATATTGGAAGCAACTGGAACATGCTGGTTTCCAACCGCCAGAATTGGAAAGGTCGAGAATTCTGTAACGGAGATAAATAGGCAGCACTCCAGAGGGAGTCTCAGTCTCAGCAGCCGATAGCGTCGAACGATACAGTGGCGTAGTTAGTAAAATAAATTGGTTGTAAATTTAAGTGTGAAATAAATTAGTAAAACCAAGTTAAGTTTATTTACGTTACAATTGGTGTCGGAAGCGAGATTTTGAAAATAAACAAGTGATCGTGGAGTGGATAGTCACAAAAATAAATTGATAGACTTTTCGTACGCCCAAAATAGACAGTGGCCCGGTTTTCGCGAAGTGGACAATCGTGCGTGGGAATATAAACTGATACACTGTTCGCGTGAAACAGACAATAGACTGGTGGCCCGTGGAAAAGAATTCGCGAAGTGAATTTTTAACAAACTAATAAACTTTTCGTGTGAAACAGACTGATACCTCGTCAAAGACAAAATGTGTTCAAGAAAAGTGCGCCTTGCGGATTTGAAGGTAGCGGAATTGAAACAGGAATTGGAGGAAAGGGAACTGGAAACAACGGGTAAAAAGCAAGTACTCCAGGAAAGACTTGCAGAAGGACTTATACAAGGAGGTGAGGACCCCGAAACATTTTTATTCGAAGTTCCCGGAGGTGATTTAAGTTCGGTAATGAAAACTCGAAGAAATTCTAGAAATCTGGAAAGAAGCTTCAAGAAAATTCTAGAAATCTGAAAGAGAAGCTTCAAGAAAATTCTATAAATCTGGAAGAGAAGCTTCAAGGAAATTCAAGAAATCTGGAAGAGAAGCTTCAAAAAAATTCAAGAAGCCTGGAAGATAAGCTCCTAAAAAACACAGAAGGCCTAAAAAAAGAACTCTGTGGTGTGGCGAATCGTCTAAAAAAAAGAATAGGAACCGTCGAGGCAGAGATGAAGAAAACGATCAGTAAGCTGGAAAAACGAATTGATAGTGCGCCCTCCACAGAGATGGTTAACAAAAATACAATGCTGGACTTGAGTTTGAACTTGGATAAAGTTCAAGAGGGTATACAAGATATCAAGGTCATTTCTGAAATAGGAGAGCTTCCCATGAAGCCGCCTCAATTCGACGGAAAAGCTCCATGGGAAAATTACCGCCGACAGTTTGAAGCAGCGGCCAAAGCAAATGGATGGAATGCAGGGGAAAGAGCTGTAGCACTAACACTCGCATTACGTGGAGGTGCGACGAATATTCTACAAACTCTTACCGCCCAAGAACAGGAGGACTATGATCAGCTGATTAAACATCCAGAATTACGATATGGCCAGGCCCATTTGGAACACGTATACCACTCCCAACTGAAAAATCGCTGCCAGAAATCGGGCGAATCTTCACAAGAATTTGAAGCTGACATTGCACGCTTGGTTCGTCTCGCATATCCAGCCACACCGGAAAATGTAATGGAGCGATTAGCGGTTCAGGCATTCTTGGATGGACTCCGTGACCAAGAAACCAGACAAGCGTTGACACTAGCTCGTCCAACACATCTTGTAGGCGCACTGGCACGCGCTTTGGAATTCGAGGCAGCAGAACAATCTCGCAAGAAACCAAAGTGAAGTTCGAAGTATTGAAGAAGACTCACAGGAGCATGCTGACTTGGAAGCTGCCATAAAAAAAGTGATGAAGGAAGTTTTGCCTGAGAAAAGACAGTTAAGATGCTGGAATTGTGGCAAAATTGGACATGTGCGTAGCAAATGTCCAACATTCATCGACTCCGATGCAGGAAAACTAAAGAAGGTCGACGAGAAGGGGCAATCGTCGGCATGTGTCCGGCAAGCCCCGGTTAACAACGCATATGTCGCTATCCTTAAACGACAGAACAAAGGTGTCTTCGTAGACGGTCTCATCAATAACGAGCCTTGCACCATGCTGCTAGATACAAGTGCGACTAGGACAATTCTCGGGCCTTCCTTTGCCAGAACACCGGAACGGATTGAACCGACAACTTGGAAGCTACGCACAGCAACAGGGGAGCCAGCTACTGTATATGGCGAGCTACCGATTGAAATAATTTTGGGCAGCACTAAAGTGAAACATCAGGCACTTGTAGCGGACATCGAAGACGATGCAATCATCGGAATGGACATCATGAATTCCAGAGGGTTTGAATTGGATTTCAAAGACGGCGTCCTACGTGTCAACGGAGAAGAGCTGGTGCTTCATGGGAGAAGTGAGGAGTTGATCCGTGTGCTGTTGGCTGAAGATGTAAGCGTACCTGAGAGGGCTGAAACCATTCTGGAGGCTCGCCTGGACGGGAGTGCGAGCAGTGGAGACGTGGTGATGTTCGAGCCCGAACTTCATGATGAGAAAATTGGACGAGGGATTGCACTAGGGAAGACCTTGTTGTGTGCTGACAAATTTGTGCCGGTAAGGGTCATGCATGTCAATTATTTCCCAGTGACCTTGAAGAAAGGAACAATTTTGGAGCACTGCTCGTCAGTTTCATCTGTGATCCGGGGCGTACGAGGTACGATTAGCCAACCCAACAACTTGCCCACAGAACTAGAGAAATTAGTTGCCATCTCTTCCAAAGACATAAAACCAGCTCAACAGCCCAAACTAAGAGATTTAGTTAAGAAGTACCAAGACATTTTCGATACCGGACAAGGAAAAGGGGGTCGAACTAATATGGTCCAGCACAAGATTGATACTGGAGGTGCTCGACCTATCCGGCAATCAGCAAGAAGACTTCCTCTCGCCAAGAAGGAAGAGGAGAGTTATCGAACCATCTGACAGTCCCTGGTCCTCACCAGTCGTACTGGTGAAGTAAAAGGATGGATCGACACGCTTTTGTGTAGACTATCGCCAACTTAATGATGTCACGAAGAAGGACAGTTACCCTCTCCCGAGAATAGATGACACCCTAGACACGTTGGCTGGTTCCACGATTTTCTCGACCCTTGATCTGAAGAGTGGATACTGGCAAGTAGAACTGGCCCAGGAAGATCGAGAAAAGACTGCTTTTACCATCGGCTCAGGATTGTGGCAGTTCACCGTTATGCCATTCGGGCTCTGTAATGCTCCCGCCACATTCGAAAGATTGATTGAAACAGTACTGAAGGGACTCTCATGGAACACGTGTCTAGTGTATCTCGACGACATAATTGTGGTCGGCAGATCGTTCGAGGACCACGTGAAAAATTCGGAGGAAGTATTCCTGCGACTGAGGAACTCCGGATTGAAGCTGAGCCCTAAGAAATGCCATCTGTTCCAAAAATAAGTACGATACCTCGGCCACGTTGTCTCTGGGGAAGGAGTAGCAGTGGATGACCAGAAGATCAAAGCTGTTAAGGATTGGCCCATCCCAAAAGACATTCACCAACTTCGAAGTTTCCTTGGTTTATGCACATACTATCGCCGATATGTGCTGGGATTCACCAACATCGCTAAACCACTGACCAGGCTCACGGAAGGGCAAACAAAGTTCCAGTGGTCCGAAGAATGTCAAGACTCATTCAGGAAGCTGAAAGGAGCTTTGATCAACGCACCTATACTGAGCTATCCCCTTCCCAAAGGGAAATTCATTTTGGATACGGACGCCAGCAACGTGGGACTTGGACCTGTCCTATCTCAGATCCAGGAGGGACAGGAGAAGGTCATTGGTTATTTCAGCAAGACGCTTAGCAAACCAGAGCGCAATTACTGTGTCACCAGGCGAGAGCTGTTAGCTGTTGTAAAGGAAGTGGAGCACTTCTACAAGTACGTGTATGGAAGAAGATTCCTGTTGAGAACTGACCATGCAGCTCTCAAATGGCTCTTACAGTTCAAAAATCCTGAGGGTCAAGTAGCACGTTGGATCGAGAGACTCCAAGAATTCGATTTCGAAATAGAACATCGAGCCAGAACTAGCCATAAGAATGCAGATGCCTTGTCGCGAAGACCATGTCCAGATGATTGCTCACATTTCCGACGAGCAGAAGAGAAAGAAGCAACACTTTGTAGAACCGCGGCAATGGATGACAACTGGAATGACAGCAAGATCCAGAAAGACCAAGAGAAAGACCCTGACCTTGGCTTAGTCGTCAGCTGGAAGACGGACAATCGAAGACCATCATGGGAGGAAGTCGCAGGTTACTCGCCGGCTGTTAAGTCCTATTGGGCACAATGGAACTCTCTTATTCTGGACAATGGGATCCTAAAACGTGTGTTGGAGGCCGATATTGGTGGGGAAGACAGACGCTAGATAATTGTTCCCAGGAACAGAAGAGAGGAAGTGCTGCGGGAAATCCATGATGGAGTCGCTGGAGGACATCTGGGAGTGACGAAGACCCTGCAGAAAGTGAGGCAACGGTTTTACTGGGCCAATTGTCAAGCTGACGTCCAGGACTGGTGCAGAAAGTGCGCTGTATGCGCTGCTAGCGATGGACCTCGAATACGACCCAAGGCCCCGATGCGTCAGTACAACGTAGGCAGCCCGTTCGAGAGAATCGCCATTGACATCGCCGGCCCGTTTCCCGTATCCGACCACGGGAATAAATACATCCTTGTGGCAATGGACTACTTCAGTAAGTGGGCGGAAGCTTATGCCCTGCCCAACTAGGAAGCCATCACCATCGCCGACGTCTTGGTGAAAGAGTGGATATATCGATTCGGTATTCCAATAGAGCTGCACTCGGATCAAGGCAGAAATTTCGAATCCAACCTGTTCCAAGAAATATGTCTCTTGCTGAACATCCGCAAGACAAGAACCACGGCCCTACATCCGCAGTCCGATGGAATGGTGGAACGGATGAACAGGACGATCAACCGCCACTTGTCCAAGGTTGTCTCTGACCATCGAAGAGACTGGGACCAGTATCTTCATTTGTTCCTTATGGCCTATCGATCCGCAGTACACGAATCAACCGGTAAAACTCCTGCTAGTATTATAATGGGCCGAGAACTGCGACTGCCTCGTGACCTGGAGTTTGGGATACCGCCAGGACGAGACACTGCGGGAGAGGACTACGTCAGCAAACTTCGGCAGAGAATGGACGACATCCACGAACGAGTCCGGTTGAACATCCAGAGTGCCAGCGATAAAATGAAGAAAACCTATGACATCAAGGCCGACGCTGGAGGATTTAAGGTTGATGAGCTGGTTTGGTTGTACAACCCCAAACGTCGTCGTGGACTATCACCAAAGTTGCGGAACTCGTGGGAAGGCCCGTATAAAATCGTGAAAAGGATAAACGACCTTGTGTACCAAATCAGGAAGCCACCCTGAGGGAAACCAAGGGTCGTTCATTTCAACAGGTTGGTTCCTTACGCTGGAAACCATGACCAAGTTCGCACTCTCAGGCCACCGCAGGATGATATGACGTTCGAGAAGTTCATGACCTTGTATTCAAACGGGCAGAAAGTTCTACATGGGGTTACTAGAGAGGGGTCACGAGACCTTTTCGAAGTGCCTGCTGACTACGCACTAGCGCACTGTGTGGCAGAAGATCTTCGAATGTCCAGGGGCATCGCCGTAGTGTTCTCCAAGAAATTTGGTCAACTCCAAACACTGCGGGTGCTACAGTTGAAGAAAGGCCAGAGGAAAATCTACTACCTAGTTACCAAGAGGCATTCCCAAGATAAACCGTCCTACGAAGATGTCTGGAAGAGTCTCACCAAACTAACATATACTATGGTGGACCAGAATCTGATGGATCTAGCAATTCCAAAATTGTCCTGTGGTATTGATGGGTTGGACTGGAGAGTCATAAGAAGTATGCTGGAGGCGATATTCAGATCCAGCGGCGTCAAGATTTTGGTTTGCTGTAACCCTCTTCCACGACCGATCATGAAGACCGTGGAGTGTTACTTCCATCGAACTTCACGGTGCAGATATGGGGAGTCATGCAGATATCGTCACACTCCAAGGATGACATTTCGGGACGAAATGTCTTTAAGAAGGGGGCAATGTAACGAACCTAGGCCGGACCTGTCGCCTCATTCCTTCTTGCCATCGACAACGATGATGTCATCCCCGGAGATATTCGAGAACAATTCCAATCGCGCCGCCGCGGATAACAACGGTCAATATTGGAAGCAACTGGAACATGCTGGTTTCCAACCGCCAGAATGGGAAAGGTCGAGAATTCTGTAACGGAGATAAATAGGCAGCACTCCAGAGGGAGTCTCAGTCTCAGCAGCCGATAGCGTCAAACGATACAGTGGCGTAGTTAGTAAAATAAATTAGTTGTAAATTTGAGTGTGAAATGAATTAGTAAAACCAAGTTAAGTTCATTTACGTTACACTACCTCGAATTGTAAAATTTACTATAAGTCCTGGAGGATCAAAAACGGACATTACAGTTTTAAAAATGTTTCTTTCAGTTGGAACTTCATTTTTGTCCTGCAGCTTCCGGAGATCTTGTTTGATTCTATTGGGATCTCGTTTGTAGATGGAATCTTCAATGGGATGGATATAGTGGGTTCTTTCGCCACTCTTCGGGGTACCAGACCGCTTCTGAATGCCGAAAATACTTAAATTCGCGATAAATTTTATGGAGCGATATGACACTCGACTAATCCGGTTCTAGACAGGATCGGATCTTAATGGCAAGGTTGTCTTCAGTTTGGGCGGTTCCAGCTCTGTAATTGGAAATAAGGTATTCGCTTATTTTATGGCATCAAGATACTACACCATATAATCCTCCCTATCCATTTTTCTGGATTTTTTTGATTAAATACAATAGAAAATAGGATGGTTTTCGTTGGAGCAACTCTTACTTTCGCCATTATTGAAGAAACATCGACATTTTCGTGGAAAGTAATCCGTAGACATGCTACAGAGGCAAATGCTCTTTTATCCGCGTCATAAAATATATGTACCTCTATTCCATCTGCCCGTGGAATTAATAGAGAATAACCTCTAGGAAAACGTATTTTCTCGAGGGTATTTCTCAAGTCATACAACCAAGATTTCCAAGTTTCTCGAATTTCCCCATTAACATGATCGTCCCATTCTATACCTGACTTACATATGTCTTGCATAAGTATCCTACCTCGAATTGTAAAATTTACTATAAGTCCTGGAGGATCAAAAACGGACATTACAGTTTTCAAAATTTTTCTCTTAGTTGGAACTTCATTTTTGTCCTCTGGTAATCTCAATTTGAACTGGAAAGTATCTTTCTTTGCATCCCACCAGAACCCAAGAATTCTCTGGAGGGACGAATGACTCTCAAAATTCAAATTTTTCATAATATCATCGTTTTTTTTTCAAATTTCTAATCATTCCTTCCGAATTCGATATCCAATTAACTGATCCAAATCCGCCCATTTTTTGTACCCTACTGACTTGTGATATTGTAGATATGGCTTCTTCTTCAGTATCTTTACAATCCAAGTAGTCATCCACATAATGTTCTTTGATTAAAGCATCGTCTGTCTCCGGGTCGAATTTTGACTTGGTGAAACATTTCTTTCACGTCACTACAAAATGCTATTTTCCGCAGTCGAAAATTCAAAATTATGGTGATAAGTGATGCTAACAAATCAGGTCCCGGAATCAAATTATCCTTTAAACTTACCCCATGATTTTTGGCTGCGGCGTCGAATACTATGCGAAGCTTTTTTGGTTTATTAGGGTTGAAAACGGCATAATGAGGCAGGTTCTAACATCGAATGCCCTCTTGGAATCCTTCTTCAACAGATAGTTTTCTTGCATAGCCTTTATCCAAATATTCCTGAATTTTCCTGCAATATTGTTGACTATATACTTCGTCCCTTGCCACCTTTTTTTCCACTTATAGTAGACGTCTCAAAGAATTCATTTTACTCTTTGGTAATATGATATCCTCTGTTTTCCAAAATAAACCAATTTCATACCTGTCGTCCACTCGTCTCACAGTCTTTTTCATCAATTCGATTGCTTGATTTTCCATATGATTCGCTTTTTTTTTTATTTACTGAAACTCCAAAGGATTCTAGAGTGAATGTTCCTTTTACTAAGTGGTGCAAGTTATCATCTGAGTAATCAAGTTCTCAAATATGAAACGAATAGTCGCGTTGGATTCCAATTTTGTCAATTTTTCCATGAAGAATCCAACCAAGACACGTTTTTGTTGCCATGGGTAGATTTTCGGGACCTTCACATATTTTTCGAGGTTCTGTTAGCCGTATATTATCCTGTCCGATCAATATTAGGGATCTTTCATGAATTTCAAATGGAGTAAGTCCTTTCAAATGTATATATTGCATCCAATTTGCGGGAGAAATATGTTGAATAGGCAATGATAGATCCCTAACTGATTTTACATTACTCATGTTAGAATATTTTCGAATCAACACCTATTCCAGATATCTTGATATCGAATTAAATCGAATTCTCGCAACAAGAAACCAAGTCATTTGTCCATTGAATACACAAAGGCTGACAGAAACCTTTGATTCCAAAAATATCTACAACACTTCGATCGACTTATGTCACCGTCGATGCTTCATCGAAAAGTGCTACACATTCTAGGGCAGTAGTTTAACTCTGATCATTCTGAGTGAAACATTTTTATTACTATTCCTAGTTGCGAGAACACTTTCCATATTATTTTCAATCTCATTCATCTGACTTGACGGAAATCTCCTCTGTCTCCATGTCTTCGACATCTACAGGGGGTGTTGTGGGAAGGGGAGGTAATTGCATGGAGGATGAGGACCGATCGGGTTCGGGGGAAGGGGCGAGATTGGGAGGAGGCAAGTCTCGCGGCACTATTTCCGAACTGCCCGGAATAGGGGACGTTGGGCTCAGCAATGGCAAGATTGTCTTCATTTTGGGCGGTTCCAGCTCTGTAATTGAAGATGAGGTATTTGCTTATTTTATGGCATCAAAATACTACATCAGAAAATCCTCCCCAACCATATTTTTTGGAATTTTTTTCAAATACAATAGAAAATAGGATCTCCAGGGATAACATAAATTTTTCAATATTTAAGAGTCTATGCACACGATTTTTTCATCCATCAATCACGCGCGTAAAACCCCACTGAGAAGTTCTGCAAACATGATGCAAGTTATAGGAACAATAATGCTATTCAAGATAAATTATATTTGTTTATTTGTAGCGCAGAATGAATAAACTACTGAATGTTACTTTTGAAATAAGCAGTTATGCTCCTTTCCAATGCATTCGAATGATGAAAATAAATCAGTTCACATAGAGACACCAAGCTGTATGTTGACTCCGTTTTCAAAACTTGTGTTTTTCAAAAAGTTAATTTCCAGTTCCGAATACTAAACTGGCGCAGTCGTGGTAAGATTTGTCAAATGATTCGACAAAAAAACGCAAAATCGGTCTGTATCAACAGTTTATTGACAAACTCTGAAAAAGTGTGTTCGGAGCCGAAAGACTCGAAGAAAACCAAGTGGAAAGCAGTGTTGGACGAGGACTACATCGCCAAATTCAACACATTCGAAGCAGAAGACATAAGTCGCCGAAGTTTCGAAAAACTGGTGGAGAATCACATCGTCAAAGCCAGTCTACTCATAGAAAGACCAGAGACGAGGGAAAGCATCGCCCAAATCTTACATCCCTAATCTCACTCAGATTTACTCAACTATATGTCGATACTATTCCAAATTTTGATGGAAATCCCCAAACTTCGAGTGTTTTTATTACAAATTGTGAAAGTTTGATAATTCAATTCAGTGATCCAAATAATGATTCTCTTAATCAATTTATATTACGAGCAATCATGGGAAAATTAGTAGGTAGGGCTTCAACTCTCATTGGTTCGAGAATTGGATTAGATGAATGGAATGACATTAAAGCTGCATTATACGTAAATTTTGGTGATCAGAGAAATATTGATTGTTCAGTGCAAGATCTAATTATTTTGCGTCCCCTTAAAGATGAAACCCCACATAATTTTGGCATGCGATGTCAAGATGCACCAAGTTTGATCATAACAAAATGGAATTCTTTACCCTGATCAGCAGAAGAGACAGTAGTTCAACGCAAGAATTATAACGATTTGGCATTGAAAACTTTTATTAGAGGATATCTCAATCCAGATTCTCTTGAAAAAGCTATGTCACTTTTGATAGAAGAAGAAAATTTTCTTTACAGCCAAAATAGGAGTAACAGTCTACAATTCCAAAATTCTTCTAAATCTACTCAACACCCACCAAATCCAAAAATGAATCCAAATTTTCAAAGACCTATACAACCACAGTTTCAGCAACAGAACTTGAGACCACATTTCCAAAATCAACAATTAAGACCTTTCAACTTTTCTCAAAATAATTACCCCAAACCATTTATACAAAATCAACAGAGACCACTTGTGCAACAACCACATCAATGGCAACCAAATAGTAGATTTCCCACTCGAACATATCCATTTTTCCAACAAAACACGAATCAAATAGTTCGAAATCAACAACAGTTTCCTAATCAAAATAGAAATTTTCAAAATGTTGACTACCAATATGAACCAAATCATTCTGATTTTGAAAATCCAAATTATGAAAATAATATTTACTCAGAACAAGAACCAGAAATACCGTCTTCTCCAGAAAATTATACATATGTAAATTTTCTCCAGGACAGTTCTCAAGACAATCCCATATAATAAATCTCAATCTTTCTATAGCAAATCCTCCACATATATTCATCCCGGAATCAAAAGCCAATCTTCTTATTGATACAGGTAGTACTCGTAGTTTGATTAATCCAGAATTAGCTTATAAATTTTATGAAAATGTCATTACAAAAGAAGACTTCAATATTCAATCTGCCCATAATATCAGCTATCATGATGAAATTATAGTAATTCCAATTTTTTAAAATTTTAATGTACAGGGAACACCTAAATTTTACCTTTTCGGATTCAGTCAAGAATATGATGGATTGATTGGTATAGATTTACTCAGACAACTTCAAGCCTCCATAAATGTTAATGAAAAAACGAAATCATCTCCTTTTGTTGAAATTCCTATAATTTATGAAACCGAAAAAAATACGAAACAAGAGAGGAATGCAATTGATAACCATACATTAATAATTCCAGCTAGAACAGAACAAGTTATTAAAATACCGATTAATCAAAAACAAGGTATAAGATTATCAGGCTATATTCAATTCGAATATTTATTTGAATCCCCAAAAGCCTTTGTAAACATTGAAAATTATTTTGCAATCACTACCATTGGGAATTCTAATTCAAAACCAGTTAAAATTGAATTTTTGAAACCATACAAGATAGAAATTCTGAATATTCAAAATATTAATTTAATAGAACAAATGGAAACTAATGAAGAGATCTGTTCAAAAATCAAATATGAAAAATCTTAGATTGAATCACTGTAATTAAGAAGAAAAACAGGCAATAAAAAATTATGTTTCGAATATCGTGATATTTTTTATAATGAAAAAATTCTATTAACATTCACGAATAAAATTCAACACAAAATTAACTCAACTGACGAATCCCCGATATATACTGAAACATATCGATCTCCAGAAATACACAAAAATGAAGTGAAAGACCAGATTCAAAAAATTTTGAATCAAGGCATAATTCAAAATTCAAACTCTCCATGGTCAAGTCCCATATGGATTGTTCCAAAAAAACTTGATGCATCTGGGAAGAAAAAACGGCGTGTAGTAATTGACTATCGGAAATTGAATGAAAAGACAATGAATGATGAATATACCCTTCCAAATATTACAGAAACTTTAGATAAACTCGGAAAAAGTCAATACTTTAGTACTCTTGATTTAGCTAATGGATTTCATCAAATCCAGATGAATCCGGATTATATTCAAAAACAGCATTCTCTATACAGAACGGACATTATGAATTCAAAAGAATGCCTTTTGGACTAAAAAATGCCCCCTCCACCTCCCAACGGGTCATGGATATTGTATGTGGAGGCCTACAAAACTTAATTTGCTTGGTATATCTAGATGATATTGTTATTATTAGCACATCACTTCAAGAACACATCGAAAAATTGAAACAAGTATTTGAACGACTAAGAAATGCGAATTTTAAAGTTCAACTTGATAAACCCAAATTTTTTAGAGAAGATGTAGCATACTCAGGACATCTTATAACACCTGAAGAAGTTAAATCGAATTCCGATAAGATTCAAGCTATTAAGTATTTTCCTATTCCAAAAACTCAAAAAGAAATGAAAAGTTCCTTAGGATTATTAGGATATTATAGAAAATACATACAAGACTTTGCTAAAATTACTAAGCCAATGACACTTTGAAAAAAAAATGATAAAGTGAATCATACTCAAGAATTTATTTCTACCTTCAATATTTGTAAAAAATTAATAATCAATGCCCCAGTTCTTCAATATCCAGATTTTTCTCAACCTTTTGTTTCAACAACTGATGCCTCAAATGTCGCAATAGGATCATTTTTCCCCAAGGTCCAGTAGGTTCAGACATACCTATTGCTTTTGCTTCACGAACCCTGAATGAATCAGAACAAAACTACAGCACTATAGAAAAAGAATTACTTGCTATAGTATGGGCTTGTAAATATTTCAGACCATTTTTATTTGGCAGAAAATTCACTGTCTATACAGATCATAGACCCCTTGTTTGGTTATTCAATTTAAAAGAACGTAACTCAAAATTAATAAGATGGCGTCTCAAATTAAAAGAATTTGATTATGATATAATTTATAAAAAAGGATCATTGAATCTGAATTCCGATGCATTATCACGAGTGAAAATAAATGCTATAAATGCTTTAGAAAATGAAACAGTCATTAATAATCCAGGTGAAATAAATCAAGAAACATTAGAATATTTACGAAATATTACTGAAAATCCTCTACAAGACGAACTCCAACCTTCTACAAGTTAACAAACTCTGAAAGAAAAAAAGAAAAATCCAAAGAATAATATTATATCTGATAGTATAATGAAACCTGTGGATGAACCCATGAAAAAATCGATTGGTTCATCAATCCATAATGAAAATTCTAGTGAATCGAATGAATCAACACAACATACCACTAACAATGAGACTACGAATGATGGAATCATAATTTATGATGAAATAATAAATAATAAAGTTAGTCAAATAATAGTTTTTCCACATCCATATAATACATTGGAAGTAAGCCATGAAACTTATGAAAATCATAAAATTTCGAAAGTAAAAAATCCTTTTCCAAGAATGTATGATGAAAACACTGTTTTTCACTTCCTGAAAGAATATACCGTTTCGAAGGAACTCTACTGCATATATTTTCACAACGAATTTTTATATCAAGTTTTCAATAAAGTCTATTTGAGAAACTTTTCTGAAAAAGGTCCTAAACTCATCACATGTACTAAATTAGTAAATACTATAACAGATGAAAAAGAACAAATAATGTTAACAAAAAACTGTCATGAAGGAAAAACAAATCATAGAGGGATTAATGAAACTTTGGAATCCTCAAAACGGAATTATTATTGGAAAAATATGAAAACCACCATAACTGAATTTATTAATTCATGTGAAACTTGTCAAAGAGCTAAATACCCGAGAAAACTCCCATATACTCCATTAGTATTAACAGAAACAGCCTCAAAACCATTCCAAATTGTACATATTGATTTATTCTTTTTCAACCAAAAAATATATTCAACAATTGTAGATTCTTTCACGAAGTTTGCTCGAGCATAAAAACTAACTGGAAAAACTGCAATACGTATTAGTTCAGCTCTTATTAAATATTTCGCCTCATTTGGAATACCTGAAAAATTTATAATTGACAATGGAACGGAATTCAATTTATGAAACCGTTAAAGGAATCCTGAATTTACATAAAATGACAATTCATTTCACTACCCCTACTCATCATGAATCAAATAGCATTGCTGAAAGATTTCATTCAAGTATTATTGAACATCTTAGAATTCTAGAAGAAATGTACCACAATGAAAACGAACTTATGGACATACATAGTGCAACTACTAATACTCCTTTTGAATTTACATGTGGACTCACTAACTCGAGAAATCCTAATGAAATATTTTTATCAAATGCATTTATCACCGACTATGCAGAACATCATAAGAAAAAACTTGATCATGTCTATAGAAATGTTCATGATGTCTTACGAGGAAAAAAAAAGTTATAAAGAAAATTAATATACAAGGTGACATAATTTCTGAATTCAAATTACGTCAAACAGTGTTTAAATAAAACCCACAAAAACGTAATAGAAAAGTAACAAATTCATAGGCCCTTATGAAATAACTGGAATATTAGAAAAAAACAAAGTTGAAAAAACTAATAAAGAGAATAAAAATAAGAAAGAAATTATTCATATCAAAGAACTAAGAAAACTCCCTCTTGTTACAGGCTTATCAGCTGCACCAACGGAACATTTATCCAACCAAGATTCCACCACCTTGAAGACAACCCTGGTCTCCTACCTTTCAAAATTGGAAATGCCCAAAATATGATCGACCACTGGTCATTTATCCAGATATCTGACATTAATCACATAATTGAAGAATTTCATGTACTTCAAAAACAATTTACTACATTGAAAGACACTTTTATATTAAATACTACTAAAACCAACTATAAGAAAGAATTCTATAAATCATACGAATTAATTGGAACAATTGAACGAAAAATATATTCTCAAATTAGTCAACTGAACCCTTTGAATGATAAAAGAATGAAACGTGGTTTATTTGATGGATTGGGATCCATTATCAAATCCCTAACAGGAAATTTAGACCAAAATGACGCTGGAAAATATGATAAAGCTATCATGACATTATCTGAAAATTAATCGAAATGAAAAACCATAGTGAAAGACCAAATCACCATACTTCAAAGATCTATTGAAAGATTTCAAAATACTACAAGAATTATGGCACATAATGAGATTAATGCAAAACCGTATTACTGAGATTGAAAAAATTCTACAAACTATAAAAATGGAAAATGTCAAAACTTATAAATATTTTCTCTTTCAACTAATGATTTCTCAGATGATCACAGCTTTTCAAGTAATCTACGATATTTCAGAAGGAATCGAAATCGCAATAACTTTTTGAAACTAAATACCTTTCATAATTGCATTGCCGAACCAAATGAAATTTTGCAAGAATTAAAAATAATTGTTAGTCAATTAACCAATACCAATAAAATACCATTCGAACCGGAGGTTGAAAGTATTTTTTTTTTTGAAAAAATAATAGAAATCAAAAGTTATAGTAAAGGAAATAAAATAATGTTTATCATAGAAATACCAATTGTGGAAAATGAAAATTATAATTACTTCCATACACCTTACCAATACCTACAGAAGAATCCTTCGACATCATCTCACCTCAATCAAAATATCTTATCCTCAATGAAGAAAATTATATGTTTCTCGAAACGAAATGTCAAGAGATTACTTCTGAAGAATATATTTGCCATGAGACTAATCCCATGAAACTACGAAAACAAGGACCTGTGAAATTCAACTGTGGAAACTCGTTAAGAACATTACGAATTGTCAGCAGATCCCAGTCAAGATCAAAAAGGTCAAAATCCAAGAATTGGATAAAAATAATTGGATTATTTCAACACCCAGAAATATTGTGGCTGTATGGGGTCGGCTTTAGAATAGCCCCATGGTAAATCCTGCCTGTCGTAAGAGGCAACTAAAAGGATAACCGTAGGTGGAAGATGGTCTCATCGCCCGGTGAAATACCACCATATCGACTTTGTGTGCTGTGAAATGGATCATTCCATGTTTCAGTGTTCGGTCGATACTTTCCGGTCTCCCTCTTTCCTTTTCCCCAATTCCTCCTTCATTTTCAGGTGCATTCTAATAGTAATGATGATGGAGTCTCCTAGAGTAAAACACTCCGGAAGTAAAATACCTCTCCATTCGGATTTCCGGGCGAGAGGTACTCGAGGGGACTCAACATTAAAAATTAATTTTTGCAACATCCGCGGACTCAACAAGAACATCAATGAGGTCCACCATCACCTACAGACGAAAAAACCGGATATTCTGGCTCTAACAGAAACACAAGTAAACTCGTCCACCAACAAGGTCCATATGCTTTGTCCTGGTTACGAACTCCATTCTTGATTCAGGTTCAAAGGTGAAGTCTGCCTTTACGCTAAGGCTAACCTTTCATGCCAGCGTGGAGAGAGTTTGGAACCGAAAGACTTTGATGTGATGTGGTTCAAGCTATCTGATACCAAACTGACTAAGTTCCTCTGCTGCCTTTACCTATCACCTAATGAACTTTCATATAACGACCTCTTTGAGTTTTTATCACTCAAACTGGACTACATTCAGGAGAACCATCCAACAGCTGAAACCATAATCATGGGAGACTTTAATGTACATAACGCTGCCTGGCTCAAATTCTCTAACAAAACAGATGATGCAGGTCGTCAAGCCGAGGCCTTCGCCATCACTCATGGTCTAGAACAACTGGTCGAGCTACCAACCCGCATCCCTGATGTCAACAACCAGTCTGCCAATATACTAGATCTTTTCCTCACCACCAATCCTGACCCGTATAGAATAGAAGTTTGTGCCCCACTTGGAAACTCTGATCACACCCTCATCTCCACAACATGCTCTCTCCATTTACCATCGAGCTGCACAATACCACCCCGTCTCATGTGGCATTACAATTCGGCCGACTGGGAAGGTCTTCGTATGTTTTTCTCAGCGTTTCCATGAAAGAGAGTTTGTTTCTCTTCAGTAGATCCAACACGATGTGCTGAGACAATTTCTGAAATCATCATGTTGGGGATGCAAACTTATATACCGAATACCAAAAAAAGAACATCATCCGATGAGACCTGGTTTAACAGAAACTGCTCTAGAGCTGTGGCTTCCAAACAGGCAGCATACCATCGATGGCTTAAAAATCCGTGCCCTGAGACCAGAGCAGCATATGTCGAGGCTAGAGACATATGCAAAGAGACAATAGAATGCTCAAAAGATGCCCACAATGCCAAAATAAGATCAAAATTTGCTGAATATCCTAACGGATCCCGTTCATTTTGGTCTTTCGCCAAAGCTGTGGGAAGATACTTCACCTCCAGCTCATTTCCTCCTCTAACCAAAGAAGATGGAATACTAGCAACGACTGCCCAGGAAAAAGCCAATATTTTTGCGCACCTATTTGCTGGAAATTCCACTCTGGATTCATCGGGAAAACAACCCCCGAACATTACACCTATTGACAGTCACATGCCCGAGATCACCTTTCGCCAACGTACTATCAGAAAGATTTTGCTGGGTCTCAACACCAACAAAGCCTCTGGATCTGACGGAATCCCGCCGATTGTTCTCAAGAAATGTGCCCCCGAACTAACACCTGTTCTTTGCAAGTTGTTCAATCACTCCTACAATTTGGGGGTATTTCCGTCCAATTGGAATATCGCAAGAGTACAGCCAGTCCCTAAAAAAGGCAAAAAGGCCCTACCTAGCAACTACAGACCAATCGCACTGCTATCTATTATTTCAAAGGTCATGGAAAAAGCCATCAACATCGAGCTCATGAAATATCTGGAAGACTCAGGAATTGTCAACGATAGGCAATATGGCTTCCGCCATCAGAGATCAACTGGTGACCTGCTCGCTTACGTCTCACATATATGGCAGCTATCTATTGAAGAATATGGAGAAACTTTAGCTGTGGCATTAGATATCTCCAAAGCGTTCGATCGAGTTTGGCACCAGGGACTCCTCGCCAAGCTTCCGTCTTATGGCTTGCCCCCTCAGCTGTGTTCTCCGCTTGCTAGTTTTCTCTCAAACAGGTCTCTCCATGTAGTGGTCGATGGAGTTTCATCTGACACTCTACTCATAAATGCTGGTGTTCCGCAAGGATCTATTCTCGCACCAACACTATTTCTACTTCACATCAACGACCTGTTGAAAGCAACTTCATGTCCAGTGCACAGCTTTGCCGATGATAGTACCCTCCATACCGCTTTCTCTTCCAGGGCCCCTATATCAGCCCGTGAAACCAGAAATGAACGAGGAAGAAATGTTAATGATATAAATATGGACTTAGCAACAATCCTCGAATGGGGATCTAATAACTTGGTAGAATTCAATGCAAACAAAACACAAGCATGTCTTTTCTCTAGAAAAGCCGATCTCACTGTGCCTAACATAACTTTGTCAGGAGTAACCATACCACTGAAGCCATCCATATCGATGCTTGGTATTACTATCAGCAATAACCTTTCCTGGGAAAATCACGTGAGGTCCATTGCCAAAAGTGCATCCCAAAAACTTGGTTTTTTGTTTCGTGCCAAGAGCTATTTCACCCCCAGTCAGCTGCTTATGATCTATAAGGCATAGATCCGACCTGTCCTGGGATACTGTTCCCATATTTGGAGTGCGGCACCTAAACATATCCTGAGGCTATTGGATTCTGTCCAAAAGAGGGCAAGTCGTCTCGTCGGTGATGCCTCGCTTACAAACTCGCTCACTTGTCTGGAACACCGTAGAAAAGTTGGCGATTTGTCTCTATTTCATAGATATTTTCGTGGGCGATGCTCTTCTGAAATATCAACAATCGTTCCTGCTTTGGCAGTCTCTTCGAGATTAACCCGTCAAGTTCAGTCATCACACCCCTTCGTGGTCACTTTGGAGACCTCCAGAACATCACTTTCCAAAGACTCGTTCATCCAACGAACAGCGAGGCTTTGGAACTCATTGCCTAGGGAGGTGTTCCCCGAGGCATACAACCTTCAGAAATTTAAGAAGAACACCAACTCCTACCTTCCTTCCCCAGGTTCCCACGATGTTCTCCGAACATTACAGGATATCCCTTTCCATGGGAACCAGAACATAAAAAAAAATCCAAAAATGTGGTACGAATAAAGACAATATTTTACTTCACGGGACAATTGTTTTAGAACTCAATTCGAAATGTGAAGAGATAATTGAAGACATCACCTCACGAAGTTATCATGACTTCAATGAACGATTCAAATTTGTTGAACTCCCGAATTTAGAAGTAGGAAAATACCCTAATATTGACCCTCAAATTAAGTTTGAACCTTTGAAATTGATTCTATCAATTTAGATGATATAAAAAATGTTCAAAGTGCTTTAGAAATACAAAACCAAAAAGTTGACACTATTTCAGACTTTCCAGTACTTACTCATAGAATAAGTATTTGGACTGTATTAATCTATATATTAATTATTGTATTTGTACTATATGCTTCAAAAAATATTTAAAAAAATCATTTGAAACGATTGAATTCTCAAGAAACTTCGAAGATCCAAAATCCTGTGCTCACCCCTCGATTTTCTCTCTAGGGATGGAGGAGTTATAGGAACAATAATGCTATTCGAGATGAATTATATTCGTTTATTTGTAGCGCAGAATGAATAAACTGCTGAATGTTACTTTTAAGATGAGCAGGTGTGCTCCTTTCCAATGTATTCGAATGACGAAAATAAATCAGTTCACATAGGGACACCAAGCTGTATGTTTGCTCCGTTGTCCAAAACTTGTGTTTTTCAAAAAGTTAATTTCCAGTTCCAAATACTAAACTTGCAGTCACAGTCCGTGTTCCTCTGTTTTTTATCTTAACGAGATAAAAATAATCGAGAACTCTGGAGGCTCATAAAGATCGCTGAGGAGTCATTCATCTGGCCTATATTCTCCAGTCTCCAATGAAAAGAGTATTTATAATTACCTAGGGGAAGAGGGAGGATTTGTTTATTGTTTCTAAGAGAATACTCTTGTTAACAAACACAATTTCAAACATGTTACAAACACAACTACAAACATGTGTGAAAAAGCATTATAAAATAATAAAGTATAAAATATTTTTGTTTCGCATATTTCGAGTTCACATACATCCGAATTGTCATATAATATTAACAATTGAACACGTATAAGATTATGAGGGTGCAATTAAGAAGATGTAAAATTAAAGTAAACATATTTTCAAAGCTAGATCTTGGGAAACAGACACATACATATAGATTGGCATAGTGTTTCTTGACAATACAAAGCTGTATAGTCGACAAATAACTTATCGTCGTCGAATATTATTAATCTTTTCAGGTTTTTATAATATTTAATGATTAACTTTTACATCAAAAAATGACAATGTCAAAATCCCAAAAACTCCCGTCAATCCCCCAAAATCCTCTTGGTCGTACAGGGTGCTCTTTTAGTCGTCGCTACATTTTCCCCCCTAGTGAAACATCTCACTGCCTTACGTGTTCGACGACTGGAATCGGCACAGCTTGGCAACAGGTCTTCTGTAGATTCCCTTTTGTGTCTTAACACCAGCGACGCGTACCCCCTTCCCAGTTTCCATAATTTCTTGGTGTTCATTTATCGACAATGATCACCACATCGTCAATTTTCAGGTCTGGTTGGTTTTTTATCCACTCTCGCCGACAGGTCAGGGTAGGTAGGTATCCTTTCATCCACCGTTTCCAATAAGCATCAGTAAGTTTTTGCGATTTTCTCCATTCTTCTCGAAAGTATTTCTCTTCAAAAACACCTGGAGGTCCACTACCGCTTGAAGGGCCCGACAGAAAATGATTCGGTGTTAACGCTTCCAAATCGACAGGATCAACTGAGACATGAGTAAGCGGTCTCGTGTTGATAATATTTTCTACTTCGGCGAATAAAGTTAGAAGTATCTCATCTCTGATAGTTTGTCCATTCAGTATGATTATGAAAGTTGCCATCACCGATCTGATCAATCTTTCCCATACACCTCCCATGTGACTCGCTCCGGGGCGTATAAATTTCCATTCGATACCTTTAGAAACCATCGTTTCGTTCAACTTCTCATTATCAAGATCTTGAATTGCTTTCTTCAATTCTCAAGAGGCTCCATGAGAGTTGGTCGCATTGTCTGAGATGATTTGCTTAGGAATACCTCTTCTCGACAGCATTCTACGAATCGCCATGATCGCAGAATCTGTAGTGAGACTATGTGCTACCTCCAAGTGAAGAGCTCTGATAGTAAAACAAGTGAAAATTACGCCCATCTTTCTCTTGTCGTCTCCAACATGACTGATATTGCCCAAAATAGTCAATTCCTGTAAATTGAAGGGTCTAACATTCGGGGTTATCCTTTCAAGCGGCAGTTGTTCCATAATAGGTATTTTAGGTCTGCCTTTCTTTATACATATCTGACATCGTCCGAATTTGATTTTATAGTTCTCCATGAATAATCCAGAACTCATGTCTAACTTCATTCAAGATAAGTTCTATACTTCGATGCTGGATTTTCATGATAATGATAAGATCAGTCGCTGAATCTGTGTTTCGGATGAAAATATATGGTCTTCTTGCTTTGTAAAATTCCAACTCATTAGGAAAATTAGTTTGTTGAAGCTGTACATTAGATCCATTGAAATGTAATCCTAGAGAAGAACATTTTTGAAATGAACTGAACTGAACTGGAATTGAACTGAACTGAATCTGAACTGAACTGAATTGAACTGGAACGGGAATTGAATCGAACGGGAATTGAATTCGAATTGAATTGAATCTGAATTGAATTGAACTCGAATTGAATTGAATTGAATTGGAATTCGAATTCGAATTGAATTGGAATTGAACTGAATTCAAATTGAATTGAATGAATTGAACTTGAATCTGAATTGAATGAATTGGAATGAATGAATTGAATTGAATTGAATTGAATTGAATGGAATTGAATTGAATTGAATTGAATGAACTGAATTGAATGAATTGAATTGGAATGAATTGAATGAATTGAATGAATCGAATGAATTGAATGAATGAATGGGAATTGAATTGAATTGGAATTGGAATTGAATTGAATGAATGAATTGAATTGAATGAATTGAATTGAATTGAATTGAATTGAACTGAATTGAATTGAATGGAATTGAATTCGAATTGAATTGAACTGAATTGAATTGAATTGAATTGAATTGGAATTGAATTGGAATTGAATTGAATTGAATTGAATTGAATTGAATTGAACTGAAGGGAATCGAATTAAATTTGGGAATTGGAATGGAACTGAATTCGAATCGTGGAATTGAATTGAATTGAATTGAATGGAATTGAATTGAATTGAATGAATTCGAATGGAATTGGAATTGAATTGAATTGGAATGAATTGAATGAATGAATTGAATGAATTGGAATTCGAATTGAATCGAATGAATGGGAATTGAATTCGAATCGAATTGAATTGAATTGAATGAACGAATCGGAATTGAATTGAATCGAATGAATTCGAATGAATCGAATTGAATTGAATTGAATTCGGAATGAATTGAATCGAATTGAATGAATCGAATTGAATTGAATTGAATGAATGTGAATCGAATCTGGAATCGAATCTGAATTCGAACTGGAATGAATCGAATGAATCTTGAACTGAACTGAATCGAATCGAACTGAACTGAATTGAATCGAATTGAATGAATGAATTGAACTCGAATCGAATTGAGAATCTCGAATGAATGAATGGAATGAATTGAATGAATGGAATCTGAATGAATCGAATGAATTGAATCGGAATTGAATGAATTGAACTGAATGAATGAATTCGAATTGAATGAATTGAATTGAATGAATCGAATCGAATTGAATCGAATGAATCGAATCTGAAAATGAATGAATGAATTGAATGGAATCGAATGAATGAATGGACTGGAATCGAAAATTCGAATTGAATGAATGAATGAATGAATGAATGGAATGAATGGAATGAATTGAATGAATGAATGAATTGAATTCGAATCGAATTGAATTGAATGAATCGAATGAACTGAATCGAATTGAATTGAATCGAATCGAATTGAATGAATCGAATTGAATTGAATGGAATTGAATGAATGAATGAATCGAATGAACTGAATGAATCGAATTGAATTGAATCGAACGAATGAATCGAATCTGAATTGAATCGAATCGAATGAATGAATTCGAATCGAATTCGAATGAATCGAATGGAATCGAATTGAATCGAATTGAATATCGGAATCGAATCTGAATTGAATTGAATTCGAATGAATTGAATTGAATGAATTGAATTGAATTCGAATTGAATGAATTAAACGAATTGAATTGAATTGAATGAATGTCGAATCTGAATCGAATGAATTGAATGAATCGAATGAATCGAATCGAATCGAATCGAATCGAATCGAATCGAATCGAATCGAATCGAATCGAATCGAATCGAATCGAATCGAATCGAATCGAATCGAATCGAATCGAATCGAATCGAATCGAATCGAATCGAATCGAATCGAATCGAATCGAATTCGAATCGAATCGAATCGAATCGAATCGAATCGAATCGAATCGAATCGAATCGAATCGAATCGAATCGAATCGAATCGAATCGAATCGAATCGAATCGAATCGAATCGAATCGAATCGAATCGAATCGAATCGAATCGAATCGAATTGAATCGAATCGAATCGAATCGAATCGAATCGAATCGAATCGAATCGAATCGAATCGAATCGAATCGAATCGAATCGAATCGAATCGAATCGAATCGAATCGAATCGAATCGAATCGAATCGAATCGAATCGAATCGAATCGAATCGAATCGAATCGAATCGAATCGAATCGAATCGAATCGAATCGAATCGAATCGAATCGAATCGAATCGAATCGAATCGAATCGAATCGAATCGAATCGAATTGAATTGAATTGAATTGAATTGAATTGAATTGAATTGAATTGTCTTGTAGGCCACTTCTACTCATCAAAGTTCATCAAAAATTCGGGTCCATTTATCCATCGTTCGAATCCCATATGTTCTTGTAAATTTGTGTATGTTCTTGTAGCTTCGTCCGCAACATTTAATTCCGAAGGGATCCAATATCAATCAGAAAAGTTAGTTTTTTCTTGGATTCCGCCAACTCTGTGAGACTCAATCTGTACAAGTCAACTCTACCTCCTCTTATGCATTGTATTACTGTCGTGGATTATTTCCGGAAGTATATTTTCTCAAACTTCAGTTCCATATCATTCAAAATATAATTGGCCAATCTTCTTCCAGTAACACCCGCTAAAATTTCTAATTCCGGTATGGTGATAGTTTTCGTTGGAGCAACTCTTGCTTTCGCCATTATCAATGAAACATTGACATTTTCGTGGGAAATAATCCGTAGATATGCTACAGAGGCAAATGCTCTTTTACTCGCGTCACAAATTAAATGTAGATCTATTTTATCTGCCGTGGAATTAATAGAGAATAACATCTAGGAAAATGTATTTTCTCAAGGGTATTAATCGAATCATACAACCAAGATTTCCAAGTTTCTCGAATTTCCCCATTAACATGATCGTCCCATTCTATACCTGACTTCCATATGTCTTGCATAAGGCCAGGTTACTCCAAAAACGTAATTTTTTCCAATACATTTTATTTATAGTACAAAACATGTTGAGTAATCAATTTTTTCACATATGAAAGCACATATATGAAATTACTTGAAAATTTTCTTTTTTTTCAAAATGGCGGTCCCGAAAATGGCTACTGAAACTCATCTGATTCGTTGATGGATGACATCATTTCTTGGAAAATGATCATCTGAAAGCAAAAAACAAAACTGTTTCATGTTCTGTATCGAATTGGCTATGGCCTCAACAGAATGAAACATTTTCAATGAAAAAAAAAGGCGGACTTCTGAATTTTTTGTACCTTTTTTTCAACTTCTAATTGTTTATAACTTTTTTAAATAATGATGAATATGTCTGGTTCTGCTTGAGGCCATAGCCAGACATCTAAGGAGTAAAATGCCGTTTGGTTCATATCGATAAGTGCAATAGTTTTGAAATGAGAGTGTCATTCATGCGAAAAAAACGTGGTTCGGAGAAAAATCAGTTCAAAGTTTTTATTCGTGAAAAATCGTAAAAAAGTGAATTTTACCCACCTATCCATTCCAGCTTCGTACACAACTCCTTCCTGGTCTTCGTGAGCATCATTCTGAAGAATTCTTGCATTTCTTACAGCAGTTCTGTGTTCCTTAGGCGCTTCAGTAGCTTCTAGCTCAGATCGATCAACACGTCTGTTGTTGGCCCTATCAGCAAAGTGCCTTGCTTTCGGGCCGATTCTGACACCCATAACTTCCATTACTTTCAATATGGGTAAAAGCCCTTCATTGAAAATGCAAGCAGCACTGAGAGCAGCAATTTCAAGCGTTTTTTTCCCAACAAACTTATGTTTAGGGGCTATGTTCCAAACACATGAGTTGTAACTTTCGTTATTGTTTTGCGTGTTAGCCCCTAAACATCTAATAATAATAATAATAATAATAAATGGTCTTTATTCATCGAAGTTTCACATTGTTACAGAGGTATATTCAGGAATACGAATTTACTTTGATGAAAGGGCGAAGTTCAGCTCAAGCTGCTTTTCAACTTAACCCAAAGAAAGTAAAGAAACCAAGTACACTCACACAGTGAGCAGCAGGAAAAAAATATAAATAAATAAATTCCATAATCGAAAGGTACATTGTACCTAAAAAAGTTTACCATTTCTAAGCCTATAAATAGATAGATTCCAAAATCGGAAAATACATTGTACCTACAAAATCGTTTGCCTATTTCTATGCCTGAATCATGACATCATATTTCATGTTGTGATAAGGAGATTAGTTTTCAATCGTTTTTAAAGTTCATTATCGTAGGATCTAATTTCCTCAGATAGCCGGTTATATTCTGTGCATGCCTTGTACGAAAATGACCTTTCAAATAGTGCCGTCTTATGTTTTGGGATAACAAGAGTTGATCTGTTTCGTGTGGATGAATCGTGATGGAAGAGAAAGTTATCAGTTTATTGTGAAGATACTCTGGTTGCTGGAGTTTTACAACTTTGTGGACGAGAGTCAATAAATGTAGTAAGTAGGATTTTCGAAGCTTAACCAGCCTGTTTCTTTCATTTTATGAGATATGTGATCGAATTTTCGTATTCCATATGAAAACGTAGACAACTATTTTGAATTTTATGCAAACGTGTGGAGTCAGATTGGAAGTGCAGGTCCATATATGGTGTCGCAGTAAAAGATTTTGGAAAAAATTAGCGACTGCAAAGTTGCAACTTGAGTTTAGTAGACATCAAGTCGCGATTCGGATATAATTGCCTTAGAACATTGTAGGAAGATTTAGTTAAGGAATTCACATGTTTGGTGAAACGAAGTTCGGAATCTAGCCAGAGTCCTAAATTTTGGTGTTGTTTGTAAATTCTAAATCTGTCGCCTATTTTGATTTCAGCTGATTTTGCGAGGGTTAGCCTCACTTTATTTGGTCCAAATAGCATCGCAGTCGACTTGCCGGCATTTAGTTTGAGGTTGTGAGCCGAGGAAATATCAAAGAGAGATTCAAGATCTTCATTGATTAATTTTTCAAAGGAGTCTAAAGAACTGATGTCGGAAAAAGGTACAACTGCGTATCGTCGGCATAATGGTGGATAGTACAATATTTTACGAAGTTATAAAAATCAGATATATATAGAGAAAAAAAGTGGCCCAAATGGAACCCTGGGGTACTCCTTGGGTTACAAGCAGTTCGTCCGACGCCTGGTCTTCCAAGATAACTCTATGGCTGCGATTGCTAAGGTAGTTTGAGATCAATGAAACTGCGTGTCGGGAGAATCCAAAGTAGTTTAGTTTTTACAGAGAGTATCGAAATCTAAGTGTCGAACGCTTTGCTATAATCCAAGAGCGTAAGGCACGTTATTTTCCCTGAGTCCGTGGCCTTGAAAATATCATCAGTGATTGCTAGCAAGGCGGTTGTTGTACTGTGAAGACTGCGAAACCCTGACTGACACGAAGTTATGATGTTGTGTTTATAGACGTAGTCACTTAATTGTGCTTTGAGGTTTAATTCGAATGCCTTAGAAAGAGTGGGGAGGATACTTATTGGTCGGAGATCCGAGAGAGTTCTCGGCTGATCACATTTAGGAGGGAATAACTATAGCATTTTTTCCAGGCTGCTGGATATTGAGCGATGATCTTATTTTGTTGAATATGAAAGTTAAATGGTTGATCAGCTGATTTTCGATCAAGAAGCATTTTTAGTGATATATTGTCACTTCCAACCGCGTTGCTCTTTATCATATGAATGGATTTTCTAACAGATTCTTCGTCAATGATGTTGAACTGGAACTCTCTATCGGCAGAGTTATGTACATCGTATCGATCTAGCAGTGCTAACTGATTTACAGACTTTTGGGCAGTAGGGGTAGAATTGAAATGACGAATGATTTCATTGACTTTTTTGAGTTGGGGGGGAATTTCAGTTTTAGTTTTTCCTCAGAACATCTAACGACCTAAGCGTATTCCAAATATTTTTTGAGTTTTTTGTCTCAGAACGAAATCAAGATAAGCCTTTTTTCTCTCTACGAATTGCGCCTGTTACATAGTTTCTCAATTCTGTGTAGCCATCCCAACTCGCGGCAGTTCTATATTTTTTGTATTTGTCAAGGCTTTGTTCCTAAGTGAAATCATTTTTTTAATATTATAGGTCAACCAAGGTGCAGGTGGTTTACCTTTTTCTTTACCATAGGGGCATGTGGAGAAAAGTAGCAATAGAGTCTCATTCAGGTATGATCATGTCATCAATATTATTTAGTGAATATATGTGATCCCAGTTGATATAAGTCAAATCGTGAGTAAAGTTATCTAGGTGAAATTTTGAGAAATCACGATATGTAACGAATTTAACTTTATTTTCTGAAACCAAGGGCTTTATAGTGCAAGAGACTGCTAAGTGATATGATAGTCCGCGACCCTTTACATCTAACACATCCACACCAGACACTAAGTTGATATCAGATACGCAAATTATGTCTATCGGGTTTTACTCCGGGGTGAAATGGGTGGGTTCGTTTACGACTTGGTATAAACTAAAGGAGTTCAACAAGCCCACGCATAACTCAAGGCCTCTATTAGGTGTCAAAAATCTATATTAATGTCTCCTGACATGATGAGAAAATCACTGGTAGGTAACAGTTCGCCGATAGAGTCTTCCAGTTCATTAATACAATTGGGATGGAAGAAGAAGGGGCCGATATATAACTCCGAAAATGTAAGTTTTCCTTCCGATTTTGTCGATATCCAGAGCTGTTCGAGATCTGAGAGGACCGTGAGAGGATATGTCTATGTTCAATATGACGGCTTATGTGAAGGCGACACCACCTCCCCTGCCATCTCTATCGGCTCTAATTAAATTATGAGAATCGATACTGATAGTACTGGAGTCGATAAGTGGGTTTAACCAAGTCTCGCTCACACCTAAAATATCAACTTGCCTATTAGTTAAGTACTGGGCTACACTGTTATACGAGGGAATAATAGATCCTACGTTCAAATGAGAAAAGTTACATTTCGCTGTGTGTTCATTTTACAAGCAGCAATAACAATGTTTTGAGCTGAGAAGAAATACGATAATAATGAAGTATAAGACTATAAACTATGCATCAGTGGAATTCAATTCAGTTTGGCGGCTCTCGTGATTCTCTTGGTTGCGTGGCCATATATAGTAGAGGGGTTTTTAGCTTTCTCACTTCTCCAATCAAAGACTGCAACAAATCAGGTTGAGCGGTGAGGTCCTCGACAGTGAATTTCCTATCATCGACAATTAGACAGTTATTCCTTATGGAGATTCTTTCCGTGAGATTTCAGGGAGTTCAAACCCTCTTAAAGTCCTATGAATTTGCTGGTCTTCCGGGCTGAGGTCATTGGTGACGAAGATGTTTGTGTTTTCAACTTGTGGAGCTTTCTCAAGATTTCAGCTTTTGTAAAATATGAAATGAATTCTATTTTTAGAATATTCTTGTCTTTGTTTGGAAGGAAGTAAGAATTGTTTAAATCCTGGGAGTCAAACTGAATATCAAGTGCGGCTGCTAATTTCTGCAGGGCTTCAGACTGGTCGTCGGTTTCAGACCAAAAACTATAATGTTGTTTTTCGCATCTGATGGTCTAAGGATCTGATTTGTTTTTTCAGTTTGACGTTTTCGCCTTCTAGTTGGGCTACTTTGTTAGTCAGACCTGATACTTCCGATTTGATATCAAGCAAGGTCTCTTGTTGCTTGTCAATTTTAGTGTTTAAAGAGACGAGGAGATGATGGAGATCACCTAGGGTTAAATTGTTCTGATTTTCAGTTCCCATATCTAGCTTCCAAATATATAGTATATGGCCACCAGACTAATGGATCTTAATTGTACCAGCGCCGTTAATAAGAAGAGAATAGGTTTTGCACTTGCCTGTTTACTGTTTTGTCTCTACGATTTCAATGCCAGAAAAAGGGTCGGCAGCAAAAGCGTGTAAGCTGGTCTTCGATGGGTAAATTCCTCTGAGTTAGTGCATCCAGGCTGGGTATTTATGCAATTTCCAGATCAAGCGTGTGGTTTATTAATAAGGTTTTGCACCACTTTCTCCACTGCCGAAGGCTGGTCAGGTTATTATCATTTTCACTTTTATCAGCCTATTGAAGCCACGTATTTTCACGGGATATTCACGAGTGATTTTAAACGTGTATTTGGCGGCCGAGTTTTTAATCTGAATTCCATCTCTCGAGCAACTTTTCGTCGGTTAGTTCTCCATAAATTGGCTGTAAAAGATTTTGAATTTCCTGATCGAAAGCTGGAGGATTGTTGTAATTCTGTTTTGTAGCTACTGCCTTCTGATATGCGCACCATGAATCTGCTCTGGCTGGACAATACTGGTGTTGTGGCTTAGCATCGGTGGAACACTTGTGATACAATGAGGCTGGAATTGCATTCTCCATGTCTGGCACAGAATCGGGATGAGTAAGCACAGCTTTTTCAAAATAGTTGTTCTGTATCATCATTTGAAGTATGTTGATTACCCAAAAAACTCCTTCTTCCTGATCTATGTGGACACCACTTTTTCTTTTTTTGTCCATGATAAATTTTGAGAGCACACAAACGAAAAATTTACCGACGCGTGCGAGGACTGAAGCGAAAAACCATCACCAACGAAAATTTCACTTGTACTGTCGTATATTATATACGAAGGACGCTCTCTAAATGTAAAGGACAAAATATTTTCGAGAAATAGAAGGGAACAAAATGTCATGACTTCCATTTCGTAAATTTCAACTTAGTTATTTTGTTTTTTATCTCTCCATAAGAATCGCTGAGCACATCTGTCTTCGGGTCGAATTCTGACTTAGTGAAACATTTTTTTCACGTCACTACAAAATGCTATTTTCCGTAGTCGGAAATTCAAAAGTATCGTGATTAGTGATGCTAACGAATCAGGTCCCGGAATAAAATTATCATTTAAACTTACTCCAGGATTTTTGGCTGCGGCGTCAAAAACTATGCGAAGCTTTTTTGGTTTATGAGGTTTGAAAACGGCAGGATGAGGCAGGCACCAACATCGATTGCCCTCTTGGAGTCCTTCTTCAACAGATAGTTTTCTTGCATAGCCTTCATCCAAATACTCCTGAATTTTCCTGCAATATTGTTGACTGTATACTTCGTCTTTTGCCATCTTTTTTTCTACACATTGTAGACGTCTCAAAGCATTCATTTTACTTTTCGGTAATATGATATCCTCTGTTCTCCACAATAAACCAATTTCATACCTGTCGTCCACTCGTCTCACAGTCTTTTCCATCAATTCTATTGCTCGATTTTCCATATGATTCGCTCTTATTTGATTTACTGAAACTTCAAAGGATTCTAGAGTGAATATTACTTTTACTAAGCGGTGCAAATTATTATCTGAGTAATCTCGTTCACAAATATGAAACGAATAGTCGCGTTGGATTCCAGTTTTGTCAATTTTTCCATGAAGAACCCAACCAAAATACGTTTTTGTTGCCATGGGTAGATTTTCGGGACCTTCACATATTTTTCGAGGTACTGCTAGCCGTATATTATCCTGTCCGATCAATATTGGAGGTCTTTCGTGAATTTCAGATGAAGGGAGTCCTTTCAAATGTATATATTGCATCCAATCTTCGGAAGAAATATGTTGAATAGGCAACGATAGATTCCTAACTGATTTCACATTAATCATGTTAAATATTTTTGAATCAACACCTATTCCAGAAATCTCAATATCGAATTGAATCGGATTCTCGCAACGAGAAACCAAGTCATTTATTTGTCCATTGAATACACAAAGGCTAACAAAAACTTCTAATTCCAAAAATATCGACAACACTACGATCGACTAATGTCACCGTTGATGCTTCATCGAAAAGTGCTACACATTCTAGGATTTTGTTGTCATTATATAGTTTATCTCTGACCATTCCGAGTAAAACATCTTTATTACTATTCCTAGTTGCGAGAACACTTTCCATATTATTTTCATTCTCATTTATCTGACCAGATTCTGGCACAGTTCCGGAATAATCTTTATGTGGAATTCTATGATGTGGTCGTTGGCATCCTCAAATTCCACAGCTTTACAGCTTTACACTTGAAAGTTTGATGATTCTGTCTGAGGCACGTGAAACAAAGTTTATTTTTTGTCACAGTATCCCAACGTGTATCAACGTCATCTCTTCCCATTTTGGGACACAGGTATGTTTTATGATCTTTTGATCTACAATAGGAACTGTCAGTCCTTGTAGCCACGTCAGTCGTCAATGAACTTGTTTCTTGTGGAAATCTATAATTTTTTTAATCTTTCCTATTTTGAACAAAAAACGTTTTCGATTTGATATTTGTACTAACAAAAGGTGTTGCTCTCACAGTTTCGCTCGACTCAAATAAGATTGATTCCGAATGATTTTCGAAATACTCGGGAATTACATGAACAATGGCTTGGGTAATTATATTCAAAAACATTTTATTGTCAAAAAGAAACACGACAATCGTGAATTTTTCAAAATGCTCAGCGTATCAGAAATTGAAAAACGAGAAATTGAATTGATAAGACAAAGTCAGTACGAAAGTTTCGCAGACGAAATCAAATCTCTCTTAAGCTGCCAAGAATTGAACGGAAGGAGTAGATTGAGGCAACTTTCTTCCTATGCTCAATGACGATTGACTTATAGTTCTGGATGGGAGAACTAATTTTTCGAATGAGATGAAATTTTCAGCAAGAAGACCAATTATTTCACATCCAAAACACAGATTCACGCGACTGATACTATTATCATGAAAAATCCGGGCATCAAGGTATAGAACTTCTCTTGAATGAAGTAAGACAGAAGTTCTGGATTATTGATGCTAGAGCAGCTATGGAATTAACATTCGCACGATATCAGATATGTATAAAATGCCTATTATAGGACAACTGCCGCCTGAAAGGATAACCCCGAATGTTAGACCCTCCGCATTTACAGGAATTGACTATTTTGGGCCAATATCAGTCAATGTTGCGAGACGACAAGAGAAAAGATGGGGCGTAATTTTCACTTGTTTTACTATCAGAGCTATTCACATAGTCTCACTACAGATTCTGCGATCATGGCGATTCCTAGAATGCTGTCAAGGAGAGGTATTCCTGAGCAAATCATCTCAGACAATGCGACCAACTTTCATGGAGCCTCTGGGGAATTGAAGAGAGCAATCCAAGATCTGGATAATGAGAAGTTGAACAAAACAATGGTTTCTAAAGGTATCGAATGGAAATTTATACTCTCCGGAGTTGTATGGGAAAGATTGATCAGATCGGTGAGTGCAAATTTCAAAATTATACTGAATGGACAAACTATCAGAGATGAGATACTTCTATCTTTATTCGCCAAACTAGAAAACATTATCTACACGAGACCGCTTACTCACGTCTCAGTTGAACCTGTCGATTTGGAAGCGTTAACACCAAATCATTTTCTGATGGGCTCTTCAAGCGGTAGAGGATCTCCAGGTGTTTTTGAAGGGAAATACATTCGAAAAGAATGGAGAAAATCGCAAAGACTTACTGATGCTTATTGGAAACGGTAGATAGAAGAATACCTACCTACCCTGACCTGTCGGCGAAAGTGGTCGAAAAACCAACCAGACCTAAAAATTGACGATGTAGCGATCATTGTCAATGAATGTACACCAAGAAATTCATGGAAACTGGGAAGGGTGATGGGAGTATTTCCTGGACCAGACGGACGGGAATCTAGAGAGGACCTGTTGCCGAGCTGTGCCCATTCCAGACGACGAACATGTACTGCAGTGAGAAGTTTCACCAGGGGGGAAAATGTAGCGACGACTAAGAGAATTTTGGGGATTGACGGGACGTTTTTGGGATGTTGACATCGTCATTTTTTTATGTGAAAGTTCATCATAAAATAGTTATAGAAACCTGAGAAGATTGATAATATTCGATGACGATGAGTTATTTGACGACGATACATAACCACTAGACCACAAACGAATATTTAAACAGCATGAAATGGAATGAAACAGTTTCTCTCTCCAGATAGGCATGAACCTACATTGCATACGGTACAGTGCCATCTTGTGCGATGAGGTACTGCTTTGGTACTGCAATGGTTTTTGGAACCTTAATTTTGGACAACAACGTCTTTAGATCCATGCTGAGGCATATGAGCAGCTTTACAATTCTTATTTCTATTTGGGCCAGCTCCAATCAAACCAGTGGCAACAATAATTATGAACTCTTTCAGAGATAAGCCGACACCAATTGTAAGATTTTTGAAGTATGGAACAGTTCACGAGTGTTAGGTCGACAAAATGGAAAAAAAAATTGTGCCAGCACTTTTTGGATTTTCCAATTCGTAGAAGGATTTTAACATATCGGATTTTTCCACGAAGCCCATAAATCGTTATCTTTTACTGATTTTTCACAGTCTACATCTGACGTTGTCCATTCCTTTTGTTTCTTTTCCGCAGTTTATTCATCTTTAGTACTCTTAAAATTACTTAGAAAAAGTATGGTTTTTTTATCCATCCATTGCAGCGCTAGGACGCCATCTTCACTCTTCTCCAATTTGATTCACCTCTGTTCATCATTCTATTGGTTTTGAGTTCACCCGGAATACCTTTCCTGTCTTTTCGAACTGTTCCATATGCATAGATCTTGTCTTGCAGCAAGTCTCGTTGTAATTCTACAGAATTGAAATAGTTATCGGAATGAACTCCATAACATTTTCCAACGAAATCTCTCGTGAGGTCTCTTATAACTCTCGATCCGGGGTTCTGGTCCCTCAAATCTTTGAATTGCAAAACGTAGCCCGACTGATCAGCACGTACCCATACTTTGGTTTTTATTGGTTTCATAGGCATACTGCTCCGTCCCTCGAGCCTTATCATAGATTCATCTATGGATTGTTGCCTACTAGGCCGAAGCGAACTTTTATAGGTTCAGATTTATGCCCAAAAAACACTTCATTTCTTCAATTGTTGTTGGGATGTTATTTTTATTGTGCTTTTGTATTACGTATAAATTTGTTCGGAAAAAAAGTTTATTCAACAAATTTTCACTGAACAAATCCAAAAAAATCCAACAGATTCTCTAAACTATCAGCGATAGTTGGTCCGACAATTTCTGAAAAAGGAACGGGTGATGTGGCATTATTTGGATTGATCCATTTCACTTCATTTCGACCAACGAAGGATATAAGATGTAATTCATCTTCACCATCAAAGTCATTATTTTCTTCACGCACATCTCCTCACCCGTCTAAAATATTGTCATGTTCTTCTGAAATATCTTGTCCATCAAAAACATCCTGTACCATGTCCATGTCAGTTATTACATCCTCAGATTCTGACCCATCAGATCCATTCAAAGTAATCCTCTCCTCCAGTAAATTGTAAGTATCATCATTAGTTATTTCAATCAAAGCGAAATTTCTATTCATCTTGAAAACCTGTAATAGAAAATCACCTCCCACCTATTGATCAGCGTAGTGGCACCAAACGGAATCACCAATCGGAATACCAAAAATCACTTAACTATTCACATATTTCTCATCGATACATTACGCGACAGAAAAAATACCGATTTATAAACGAATCAAAATGTAACATACCTTGTAACATCCTCAGATGGTTTGTGTAATTCACCCAGAAAAATGTTACACTTACAGACCAGCAAACGCACGGAATATCTGTTTTTTACTGATTCTAAACCCCCACTGGGATTCCGTGAAATGCGCGCCCAGTGGAATATAAGACGTATACATTGTTTTCCGCCAGGTGGTTCCAGCACACGTCCACTCCGCCAGTAGAGAAAAAATTATCAAAAGGTGGTCTCTCTGTGGAACCACTGAGCCACGAACGGTTAAGCAAGAGTTTCGATATGGAAAGGACCAAATCGCAACCCAATGGAATAAGGTTTCAGGACGAAGACAAGTGGAAATGCTTCTGAACTCATCGCCAAAGAAAGCCAAATGATTCTCGAGTTGGACAAAAAAGACATCAAACTGATAACCTCAGAAAAATGGGAAGATCAAACAGTGAGATGTGCCATCACTGCGAAAACTCCATGGAGACTGCAGAACACCTGCTCTGCAACTTCCGAGCGCTGTTCTGCAAAAGGCTCAAGTTCCTTGAAGGGGTGTCACCAACGCCCGGGTCTTGACTAGATATCAGATCAAATCAAATCAAATGAGTTTATTCATTCAAAGACCCATATGGGTATAGATCATGTAAGGATATTGATATGTCCGGACTACGGGGTGTTATGACTTAACACACCATACCTGTAATACCAGACATTATTTGTTAGATTGCGAAAAACAGTATTGAGAGCATCGACTATCTGAAGGTGGTCGAACTGAAACTATGTTTCTGGAGCGGCTCAGAACAAATCTCATTTCTCTCAAATACTGGAGCGTTGGGTTGTTTATTCAGGAAGTACTACCGTGTTGAGAAGGATTCGAAAAGTATTCATAAAAAAAATAATAAAAGAATGCACTCATAAAATGTTAAGAATGTACATATATATATATATATATATATATATATATTCAGTAAAGGTGGATACAATAATTTCATTCAGTCTATATACGAATAATATGAAACAATATTCTTACAACGAAAACGAGTGTAGCTTATTGGCAGTTGATTTTACATTTGGCTACACAATCGAAATAATTTTACTAAAAGCAATCTTGAAATCAATGGCCACAAACGGCTAGAAATAATTCTCTTTTGATCTTTGTCAACTCGAAACTATAGAGATACTTCTACAGACACATGCACATTAGCAAAAAAGGTTGGGCTTGCCATAAACATAAATATAGAGAAACTTACATATCTCACCCTGTTTCACACTTATTCACTGGAGTAGGTTTCTTAACGACAATTAGTTTTGATTTTATTATTATTTCGATCAATTACGCGTCAATTGGTTATTTTATTTTATTCGCCTGGTATATTAGTATAGCGGGATATGGCTATGGTTTTTCTAAGAGATCGTGAACTATTGAATTGCGGACTCCCGTTGTGTTATCTCTGTTCTGGAAGCGTTGACAAAAATAGGCAATTTTTGGAAAAAAACTACTGTTCACTCGTGTGTGCAATACTTGCTTTGCAGTTGCTTATGGTTTCTGATTATTGTTGGAATTTCTCATTATTTACGAATTGATTCGAGGTTCTGAATTACTTTTGAGAAACATATTACCGTGTAACAATTATGATTCAACTAGCTTGGCTACTGAACACCGAATGACTTTGATTCGCTTTGGAATGATGAGATTTGTCTTGAACCATTGTGAAGCTGATTTTACACTGAAACTTTTGAATTTAGCGGACATTTCTGTACTAGTTGATAAATGTTTGATACATGAACGGTTTTACTCTCGTGGTACGTTAAACTTGAACGTTGGCGAGGTCATACTCTCTTTCTTCTCGACTATTCTAACTAGTTACTGAATGAGCTACTGTTTTGAACTGAATTAATTCTTTTTGCGTCCGCTGCCTTCTATAAAATCTTCGCCGCGGTATTCAGTTGGTGTGGTCTATAAAATGAGATAAAAGTTTGTTTTGTTTGCATTTAATTGGTTTTTCTTGTCGATATGAATCATGGTCGTGAAAGTAATGGCTTTATTTTTCTCATGCACTCATGAATAAATCGCGGGCTGTTATCTATGCTGTTAATGAGTTGATATTCAATGAATGCAATTTATTTATGATTGTCGGGCGGATTTCTGCCGATATAATGACCAAAAAGGGTTTTTATGATGTCTCGGGCTGTCAACCTTCTCAGAATTACGAGTTTGTTTACTACAATTAATGATACTGGATGGTGGTGCTCGAATTATCGCAATGGTTTTCAATTGTTTTTTCGGGTAACGATATATTTTTTTTTTTTTTATGTTCTGGTTCCCACGAAAAGGGATATCCTGTGATGTTCAGAGAACATCGTGGGAACCTAGGCAAAGAAGGTAGGAGTTGGTGTTCTTCTTAAATTTCTTAAGGTTGTATGCCTCGGCGAACACCTCCCTAGGAATGAGTTCCAAAGCCTCGCTGTTCGTTGGATGAACGAGTCTTTGGAAAGTGATGTTCTGCAGGTCTCCAAAGTGATCACGAAGGGGTGTGATGACTGAACTTGACGGGTTAATCTCGAAGAGACTGCCAAAGCAGGAACGATTGTTAATATTTCAGAAGAGCATCGCCCATGAAAATATCTATAAAATAGAGACAAATCGCCAACTTTTCTACGGTGTTCCAGACAAGTGAGCGAGTTTGTGAGCGAGGCATCACCGACGAGACGAATTGCCCTTTTTTGGACGGAATCCAATAGCCTCAGGATATGTTTAGGTGCCGCACTCCAAATATGGGAACAGTATTCCAGGACAGGTCGGATCTGTGCCTTATAGATCATAAGCAGCTGACTGGGGGTGAAATAGCTCTTGGCACGAAACAAAGAACCAAGTTTTTGGGATGCACTTTTGGCAATGGACCTCACGTGATTTTTCCAGGAAAGGTTATTGCTGATAGTAATACCAAGCATCGATATGGATGGCTTCAGTGGTATGGTTACTCCTGACAAAGTTATGTTAGGCACAGTGAGATCGGCTTTTCTAGAGAAAAGACATGCTTGTGTTTTGTTTGCATTGAATTCTACCAAGTTATTAGATCCCCATTCGAGAATTGTTGCTAAGTCCATATTTATATTATCAATATTTCTTCCTCGTTCATTTCTGGTTTCACGGGCTGATATAGGGGCCCTGGAAGAGAAAGCGGTATGGAGGGTACTATCATCGGCAAAGCTGTGTACTGGACATGAAGTTGCTCTCAACAGGTCGTTGATGTGAAGTAGAAATAGTGTTGGTGCGAGAATAGATCCTTGCGGAACACCAGCATTTATGAGTAGAGTGTCAGATGAAACTCCATCGACCACTACATGGAGAGACCTGTTTGAGAGAAAACTAGCAAGCAGAGAACACAGCTGAGGGGGCAAGCCATAAGACGGAAGCTTGGCGAGGAGTCCTTGGTGCCAAACTCGATCGAACGCCTTGGAGATATCTAATGCCACAGCTAAAGTTTCTCCATAATTTTCAATAGATAGCTGCCATATATGTGAGACGTAAGCGAACAGGTCACCAGTTGATCTCTGATGGCGGAAGCCATATTGCCTATCGTTGACAATTCCTGAGTCTTCCAGATATTTCATGAGCTCGATGTTGATGGCTTTTTCCATGACCTTTGAAATAATAGATAGCAGTGCGATAGGTCTGTAGTTGCTAGGTAGGGCCTTTTTGCCTTTTTTAGGGACTGGCTGTACTCTTGCAATTTTCCAATTGGACGGAAATACCCCCAAATTGTAAGAGTGGTTAAACAACTTGCAAAGGACAGGTGTTAGTTCGGGGGCACATTTCTTGAGAACAATCGGCGGGATTCCGTCAGATCCACAGGCTTTGTTGGTGTTGAGACCCAGCAAAATCTTTCTGATAGTACGTTGGCGGAAGGTGATCTCGGGCATGTGACTGTCAATAGGTGTAATGTTCGGGGGTTGTTTTCCCGATGAATCCAGAGTGGAATTTCCAGCAAATAGGTGCGCAAAGATATTGGCTTTTTCCTGGGCAGTCATTGCTAGTGTTCCATCTTCTTTGGTTAGAGGAGGAAATGAGCTGGAAGTGAAGTTTCTTCCCACAGCTTTGGCGAAAGACCAAAATGAACGGGATCCGTTAGGACATTCAGCAAGTTTTGATCTTATTTTGGCATTGTGGGCATCTTTTGAGCATTCTATTGTCTCTTTGCATATGCCTCTAGCCTCGACATATGCTGCTCTGGTCTCAGGGCCCGGATTTTTCAGCCATCGATGGTATGCTGTCTGTTTGGAAGCCACAGCTCTAGAGCAGTTTCTGTTAAACCAGATCTTATCGGATGATGTTCTTCTTTCGGTATTCGGTATGTAAGTTTGCATCCCCAACATGATGATTTCAGAAATTGTCTCAGCACATCGTGTTGGATCTACTGAAGAGAAACAAACTCTCTTCCATGGAAACGCTGAGAAAAATATACGAAGACCTTCCCAGTCGGCCGAATTGTAATGCCACATGAGACGGGGTGGTATTGTGCAGCTCGATGGTAAATGGAAAGAGCATGTTGTGGAGATGAGGGTGTGATCAGAGTTTCCAAGTGGGGCACAAACTTCTATTCTATACGGGTCAGGATTGGTGGTGAGGAAAAGATCTAGTGTATTGGCAGACTGCTTGTTGACATAGGGATGCGGGTTGGTAGCTCGACCAGTTGTTCTAGACCATGAGTGATGGCGAAGGCCTCGGCTTGACGACCTGCATCATCTGTTCTGTTAGAGAATTTGAGCCAGGCAGCGTTATGTACATTAAAGTCTCCCATAATTATGGTTTCAGCTGTTGGATACTTCTCCTGCATGTAATCCAGTTTGAGTGATAAAAACTCAAAGAGGTCGTTATATGAAGGTTCATTAGGTGATAGGTGAAGGCAGCAGAGGAACTTAGTCAGTTTGGTATCAGATAGCTTGAACCACATCACATCAAAGTCTTTCGGTTCCAAACTCTCTTCACGCTGGCATGAAAGGTTAGCCTTAGCGTAAAGGCAGACTCCACCTTTGAACCTGAATCGAGAATGGAGTTCGTAACCAGGACAAAGCATATGGACCTTGTTGGTGGACGAGTTTACTTGTGTTTCTGTTAGAGCCAGAATATCCGGTTTTTTTGTCTGTAGGTGATGGTGGACGTCATTGATGTTCTTGTTGAGTCCGCGGATGTTGAAAAAATTAATTTTTAATGTTGAGTCCCCTCGAGTACCTCTCGCCCGGAAATCCGAATGGAGAGGTATTTTACTTCCGGAGTGTTTTACTCTAGGAGACTTCATCATTATTACTATCAGGATGCACCTGAAAATAAAGGAGGAATTGGGGAAAAGGAGAGAGGGAGACCGGAAAGTATCGACCGAACACTGAAGCATGGAATGATCCATTTCACAGCACACAAAGTCGATATGGTGGTATTTCACCGGGCGATGAGACCATCTTCCACCTACGGTTATCCTTTTAGTCGCCTCTTACGACAGGCAGGATTTACCATGGGGCTATTCTAAAGCCGACCCCAAACAGCATGCCCTGAGTTTATCAAAGTTGGACGTGTGCTGGATTCATGACTATGTTATTCGTTTGTTACTGAACTGATTTGCTCATCTGGCTGTAACGTTCCTATCAAATAATATCATGTGGTAAGTTTTGTTTTTTCCAATCATGGATCATAACAATCGCCATTGCCGTATACAAAAAAGTTTTGACAAACTCAAATCTTTTTTCAAATAACATCTCTTCCACAAACAATGAGAAAAATGTTTTTAACTTCCTGTAGCGTAATCCTATTCTAGCGACAAATTTCATAAGTCTTACTTTGACGAATACAATAGACAATAGACTGTTTTACATCTTCTAGAGGATGCACAAAATGGTGATCCTCATTTCTCATTACTTAATCCTAATAATTTCTAAGAATAACATGAAAATAATCATCATCATGAAAACACACGATAAAGTCTCTTTTTTCTATGGGGTAATTTCCATACTGCGAAGGTATTCACTCGTCTCTTCAACATGGGAATTTTCTTACTTTTATTCCGGTGGGCATCAATTCACTTCTATCTGGTGGATCCTCTGGGATTTTTTCCTGCTACTCCGCTGGGTATCCGCTGGGTGGTAAGGGGTAGGAAGAACTGTGGCAATTAGGTTTTATCTATCTTCTAGACATCTGTTTTCGAGATTAAGGCCTTTCATACGGTTTCGAGTCAGTGATCCGTGATAATTAGTCTGTATCGAAACTGGACAGATAACACTTGCCTGTGTTTTCTGGTTAGGCAACAAGTGCATTGGCATTATGTCGTGAATGTGGTCAAACGGTGGTAATTCATTCGTTCAAAAAATCTTCGTTCCTGAGACTCCTAGTTGTGCGGTATCAATCACATAGATGATTGGTTTTGTGAATAGTGTCTACTGAATTCTGTGCGGAGTGATTGAACTCAAACCATACTGTGAATTCGCAATGCTCTGGAATCTGCCGGTCCCATAATTTCGCCTCGCACGACGGATTGTCCACTGCTATCCTTTCGGAGACACATGTTGGGTTGAGACAACCATAGCTCACGTTGTACCTATTAAAACCTCCCATATATGCGAGGTTAGTGAATTTTATCATTATTTTTACTTAGGTACTGGACATTTTTAACCGTCGCGATGTTCTAGTGTGACTATTCTGCAAATACGGAAACACATTTTCCAAAATCGTGATTATATTATTCATCTTTATTATGTAACTCGGCGACTCGATATTTTATTACTGTTTCTTTTTGCATTAATTTCATAACATATCGTGTTTTTATTTTTATAGCCTGTAATCCGTACAGTATTTTATTTTAGTTCTGTCGACCATTCTTAACCTGCTTCTACGACCCGAAATGAATTATATCCGTCTCAAAGTAGTTTGGCTTGAATTTTCCGGGGAATTTGCTGTCATTATTTCACATCAAAACACTTGATAGAATTGTCCTTGTTCGACTTTCACGTTTTCAGTTGATTCCCTTATATAAGTTTTTCAGTTTGTTCCCGTACTATGATGCAATTAATTTAAGTCCGTTTTCCATCAAAGTATCGATGGAGTTCGTATTTTTAATCATTCCAATTTTTACAAGATCATCGCAGCTATAAATATGCTTTGGCAAATTAACCTTCAGGGATTCTTCAATTTTTCTGCATTCTTTTGCAGTCTCCTGAAACCATTATAATTTACATACTATATAAACGTTCCTACATTCTGGTACTGACTGAAAATTTTCGTGTTCAATGAGATCTAACTGATTTAACCAAAACTGTCCACGGTTTTTCTTGAATAGTGCCGCGTGTTATGGGTTTTGTAAGGGGGAATTTATTTTCAGAAATGCTTTCTTCAATTTTGTTGGACATTTCACTTAGCTGACAAATTTCTTTATTTTCGGTATTACCTATTGGTAATTCATTGGCATATTCTCTTGAGTTTGTACTGAAACTTGATCTAATTTTACCCCGTTTTCTTGTGTCGCTTGTCGACTGATTTCATTCATAACCATATTCATATACGTGTTTAATCGATTAGCGGGTATTATTTGACTGTTGGTTTTTTCCACTGGTTGGAGTTCAAAATTAACGTGCGATGACTTCTTTGAATTAGATTTCCTTCCTGCCTGGCTAAGGCTCTAATTCTTTTCACTTCATGGGGTTTACTTTCTTTTCCACTTTTGTATCCATATCGAAATCTTCTACTATATTACGTTTTCTTGGGGTAACGAATCCTTTTTCCGCCATATTCCGTAATTTCGTATCTTCGGAGTTCACTAGACTTTTTGCTTGAACTTTACGTATATTCAAAAATCTGGGCGGTGAAAATTTGTCCTTAGGCAAAAGATTTTCAGCCTTGTGATTTTCGACTGTAGAAAAAATCTTATCTTTGGCGACTGTCATTCCTAGGTGCTTGGCAGATTCCAACTTCCTGGTGGATAGAGCATCTCCTTTGGGTGATTCATATCTATCACCTTGACTATCTTTCCTTGATTTACTATTCTCTACATCGATCATCTTCCTCCGATTCCGTGTTGCATTGACTGTTGCAATTTCCGTTCTCCCTGACTTTCTCTTGCTCTTTCCTGGAATATTTTCATTCTCAAAAGCTTTCATACCAACTTTTTCCATTGTCCGACTATAATTTTCTTCATTCTCGCTGTGGTGCTGCATGGGCAATATTCCGTTACATCTATCTGTTTCCTCAGGCAGGAAATGATGGTACCTATACGTATGCATTCCCACTTGTCGACTGTCACGTGTGACTATCTGTCCTAATGTACAGGGTGCGTCGGTTTTTCCATTTTCCATATGTGGCACTTTTTTACCTTCATATCTACTCTCTTGTTCTGGACATGATGTCACATTCAAATCATCAATGCCTTGTTCCTTTTTTAAACGCTTGTCTCGATTTTCGCTTTTTCCAGACGATTTTCCGTATTCTTCAATTAAAACTGTTTTTTCGAAACCTGGTGTCACAATTAAATCACCGGTCCCTGATATCTCTATTTGATTCGGGTCTGCACGTCTCGTTTCATGGCATGAAAATCTGTTGATAAACACTTTGTGGATTGCTTTGGGCGCGCCTTCCTTCTTCAATCCTAGTTTTTCTCCAGAATTCATCCAATCGTTCATCCTGATAGTGACATCTCTCAATCGTTTTTCTATCTCTTCAAATCTATTTTACAACTTCCTCTGTTCGTCATCCCGATCTGTTTGGCATATGTGTTGGATTTCCTTTTTCAACTCAATAATTTCCCCTGATAAATACATTTGATTTTTTTCCAATCAATTTGCACTTTATTTTGTAAAAAAAACCCTTTTTAACTCTGTCTTTTCTATTAAGAATTCATGTTCCAGCATTTTTCCTACCTTCACTTTGATTGGCAATATAACCGAGCCAATATAATGAGTGAAATTTCCTTGTTCATCTCTGAGGTGATACGGCAAATCATAATTTAATTTCATACCTCTAACAATATTAATATGAGCCACTGACACTTGGTATCTCATATCTATGGATATATGCCCCAAAATTCCTGCTACTTCTGAATTAATAACATTTTTCAGTTCATCGTAGGTTAGTATATTTCCTCCTTGCCTCTCACTATCTAAATAGTCGTTTCTGCAGCCTTCATCTGAGGCTTGTTGAAAGCTGTCATACCATCTAAATTCCGGTTATATTTTGACCTCCTTTCATACTTTTTCCATTTATTGTCATTTCCATAACTATTTTCTGTTTGCTTTCTATAATTTATTCTCCTTAAATGCCCTCGTTCATTCCTGCTTCTATGTGATCGAAATCTATTTTCTTTCGAATGGTTGGAAAACCTTTTTCTATGTTTATTTAATTTTCCATATTTTTGAAATAGTTTCTCATTAGCGTAGTTAGAAAACCATTCTCCTGAATCATTCAATTTCTGATTTTGAAAACTATTCCTATTTGGACAACGATATGACATATGTTCGACTTCTTGACATGTTAGGCATACGCAATTTTGCATCTTACAATCTCCTGCTGTGTGACCTTTTCTGTTACAATGTGTGCACAATATTATATTCGCATTGAAAGTTCTGAAATTTCTATTCGGTGTATTCGTAATTTGCTCAATTAGTTCTTCTTCTTCTGCTAATTTGATGGCTTCTTCTTTCAGATAAAACTTTTTCCTAACAGGATCTAACAATCCCATGGCAAATTGAACCAATATATCCTGCTCGTATTTTTGCTCTAATACATCATCAATTCTATTATTTCCTGTGAGGTGCCTTATATTGGCTGCACATATCTTCAATCTTATGAAAAAAATCCTTACTGATTCATTCGTTTTCTGATAACAATTCAAAAATTCTTTTTGTTCTTCTCCAGGTAATTTCAATTTGCTGAACTGCTTCAATAATTCCTTTTCAATTAATTGCCAGTTGTCGCTATTTTGTAAGCTATCTTCTGCTTCAATGAATAATCTAGCGGTGCCTCTCAGTTTTAATCTAACTATTGAACTTATTCGACTGTCTGTCCATTTTGCTACAGCTGCCAAATCCTCAATTTCACGAATGAAATCTTTGATTTCTGTGGTACCATTATAAAAAGGAATATTATCCAAAGTGATAGGGATTGGCGGTTCATATTTAATCCACGGCACTGTTGTCTGAGTCTCCATGGTTCAATTATTTCAATAACAATCTCCATTGATTGAAAATAAAACTTCAATTGCCCTTTCGAATACTCCCTGAGTTTTTGATCGGTATAAACGCTATATATTTATTTTCCCAATATCGTGCTTGCAAAATAACAGCGATATCATCTATTCCCACAATTTTTCTACTAGTTCACTTCTGTTCAGTTTAGTCTTTTTCCCACTGACAATTATTTGTAAAAATAAAAAAAAATATATTTATTAAAAAAAATTCAAATTCAATTTTTGTTTGTGGATAATATCATATATGCGTTAATGTACTTCCCTAATTATTACTCGCACACCTGACATCAATGTTAAGCCTGGCCTATACAGGGTGTTGTGAAAACCACACACCTGACCACCAATGTTAAAGACCTGGGGAGAGTTGGGGAAGTAAATACCCCACATCTGACCAACCAATATTGAAGTCCGGACTATACAGGGTGTTATGAAAACCACACACCTGACCAACCAATGTTAAGGACCCGACTACAGGGTGTTATGACTTAACACACCACACCTGAAGATGGTCAAACCGGAACTGATCTATGGATCGGTCGACATAGACCAATTTCCTTTCTTTCAATACCGGAACGTAGGTTGTTTATCCAGGAAGTACTACCGTTCAGGAGGAATTTCGGGAAAACAATAATTTACCATGAAATAATAATGCACTCATAAAATGTGTAGACTGTACATATATATATATATATATATATATATATATATATATATATATATATATATATATTTAGTAAACGTGGACACAATAATTTCATTTGGTCTATATACGAATAATATGAAACAATATTCATACAACGAAAACGAGTGTAGCTTATTGGCAGTTAATTTTACTTTTGGCTACAAAATCGAAATAATTTTACTAAGAGCAATCTTGAAATCAATGGCCAAAAACCGCTAGAAATAATTCTCTTTCGATCTTTGTTAACTCGAAACTATAGAGATACTTTTACAGACACATGCACATAAGAAGAAAAGGTTGGGCTTGCCATTAACATTAATCATATCTCACCCTGTTTCACACTTATTCACTGGAGTAGGTTTTTTAACGACAATTAGTTTTGATTTTATTATTATTTTGATTAATTCCGCGTCAATTGGTTATTTTGTTTTATTCGCCCGGTATATTAGTATAGCGCGATATGGCTATGGTTTTTCTAAGAGATCGTGAACCATTGAATTGCGGTTTCCCGTTGTATTATCTCTGTTCTGGAAGCGTTGACAAAAATAGGCAATTTTTGGGAAAAAACTACTGTTCACTCGTGTGTGCAATACTTGCTTTGCAGTTGCTTATGGTTTCTGAAGTTCACTACATTGATTGGCAATTCTCATCATTATTGTACGATACTGTGATTGGATGGACTTCTGAATCTCACTTTTGAGAGGAACATATTACCGTGTAACAACTATGATTCAACTAGCTTGGCTACTGAACACCGAATGACTTTGATTCGCTTTGGAATGATGAGATTTGTCTTTAACTATTGTGGAGCTGATTTTACACTGAATCTTTTGAACTTAGCGGAATTTCTGTACTAGTTGATGAATGTTTGTACATGAACGGTTTTACTCTCGTGGTACGTTAAACTTGACCGTTGGCGAGGTCATACTCTCTTTCTTTTCGACTATTCTAACTAGTTACTGAACGAGCTACTGTTTTGAACTGAATTAATTCTTTTTGCGTCCGCCACCTTTTATAAGATCTCCGCCGCGGTATTCAGTAGGTGTGGTCTATAAAATGGGATAAAAGTTTGTTTTGTTTGCATTTAATTGGTTTTTCTTGTCAATATGAATCATGGCCGTAAAAGTAATGGCTTTGTTTTTCTCATGCACTCATGAATAAATCGCGGGCTGTTATCTATGCTGTTAATGAGTTAATTTTCAATGAATGCCATTTATTCATGATTGTCGGGCGGATTTCCGCCGATATAATGACCAAAAAGGGTTTTCATGATGTCTCGGGCTGTCAACCTCCTCAGAATTACGAGTTTGTTCACTACAATTAATGATAGTGGATGGTGGTGCTCGAATTATCGCAATAGTTTTTAATTGTTTTTTCGGGTAACGATATATTTTTTTTTAACTGCCCTGTGTTTATCGAAGTTGGACGTGTGCTGGATTTATGACTATGTTATTCGTTTGTTATTGAACTGATTTGCTTATCTGGCTGTAACGTTCCTATTAAATAATATCATGTGGTAAGGTTTCTTTTTTTCCAATGATGGATCATAACAATATAGTTTTGGAATACGTGTGTGTGAATACAAATATAAATATAATAAAATTACGAACATAGATACTTAACAACATAATAAAAACATCAATAAAATAATTGTTTAAAAAGTTACCTTAAAAATTCCCCAATTTCATAAAATAATTTTACAGAGTTTCAGAATTTGAAGTGTTTTCACTCTTACCCCTGTTGAGAGTTTCTGGTTTGGTAAACATGCATGTCCATGTGCCTGAGGAAGGTGTCTATAATCTTATAGATGTAGCATGCAACTCCCATTATGTTAAGACAAGCCAGATGATGATTCGATAAACAGTGGTTCACAGGAACCTCCTGGGTGATACATTTTTTATAGTTCTTATTGCTTTTTTTCGAATTGGAAACAGATGCCGTGCTGCTGGAGAGTTTCTCTATAGTAAAATGCCTGGAATTCAGCAAAGTAAAGATCTCTCTACTTCACTCTAAAATCAACCCAATAATTTTGTAAGCCCCAAATTTCCATTCCTTTGTTATCGTTGAAAATTACATTGGTGACATAAAAAATATCAAAAATATTGTAGAAAGAAGCCCTAGAGAAAGGATCAAAATAACACAAACATTTTAAAATCTATGTCAGCTAATTCTCAAATGGAAAACAATTTCAGTGGAAATTTTACAAGCTTTATTTCTGGGTTTTGAACATCGTGCAAATTATCATTGGACATTATTTTATCATATCACCTATATCGTGCAATTTTTAGTGTTTTTTTCCAGCATGTTTGTGTGTGCGAGGGTGTGGGTTTGCCAGTGAAACGAAATATCCATCATAAATGCAGTGCCGTAGATAATAAACCTGGAAATGTTTCGAGTTCAAAGGGTTTGGAAAAATCCAAAGAGTTTGGTAAAACGGAAAGTTAAAAAATTTTAGTTAACATAAATTTTCACTTTAACAAATATGGTAAAGTTTGGGAAATATCTTCTAGTGTTACCTAAAATGTTTTTAACTACACTGAGAAAGCAGTTTACAGGTCAAATTTGTTCCTAATTAATTGAAAATTTGCTTCTTGTCACGAAAAATTCATATCCTCAGACGTAATATTCACACTCAAGTCATCGCAAGCCTCCGCTAAGACATTTTTACAATTTACCGAAAATTATTCGTACTTGAGAAAATATCCAGAAATAATTTAAGCAAATGTGGTATTTGACAGGAAAATGTATAATGAACTCATGGATGAATTCAAAAATCATATTTGCGCGTTCAATCAAAATAGATAGATTGCACAAATAATTACTGACAAATGGTTGGAGTTCTGATCTGTCATATATAGAGTGTTGTTAGTCATAGATTTGTTCCACCTTTGAACTCAAAAATCGGCATATCTCAGAGAAAACAGCGATCTTCTCTTCAAATAATACAATCAATTTTTTCCGATAAAAAATCACAGCTAAAAGTTTTGATAATTTTTTTCAAATAAAATATTATTTTATTTTCGAAATCTGCTCATGATTCTCAATAGTTTTCTCAATACACTTTACTCCTAATTCAATTGTTTTCGAAATATTAATGTTTGAAAAGTGACATTTTGGTCATTTCAAACCCAACCAAAAACACTAATGTTGCTTTCAATCAAATTTGCATTGGAGAAAATCGTTGTCGCGGTAACATCTTGTTTACTGTCAAACTGAACTGCTAACTGTCAAATAGTCCGTTGAGCGCCTTAATTCTTTTATGAAAATTGTGATCATGGCTCGTAGTTTAGACAATAAATTTGAAGCAGTTTTGATATTTGGAGAAGCTGGAAGAAATTATCATTAAGCAGTCCGTATGTTTAATGATAGATTTCCCAAGAATCCTATTTCGAGGTCATACTTGCGCAATTTTTTAAATAAGCTCCAAGCAACTGGTACGCTGAAAGATGCTCCAAGATCAAGAAGACCGCCTCTTTCAGATGAAAAAAGGTAGAAATTGTTGCTGAAATGGTAATCAATCAGATCAGTCGACGTCTGCAGTTGCTGAATTCTGTGGAGTAAGTTCAAAAAGTGTCCAAAGAGTCCTAAAAAAAGAAAAGTTTCATCCCTAAAAAATGAAAATCCTGCATGCTCTCACGGAGGATGATCCAGACCAGAGGATTGAATTTTGTGAGTGGTTAACAAGAACAATTGAAGGAGAACGGGGCTTCCTGAAACGTGTATGTTTCACAGACGAATGTACGTTTTTTCTCAATGGAAAAGTCAACAAACAGAATGTACGATACTGGAGCGATACTAATCCGCATATTTTTAGAGAGGGACATACCCAGTTTCCTAAAAAGGTGGATGTTTGTGCGGGGATTTTGGGCAATCGCGTTGTTGGACCGATTTTCATAAGAGGCAATCTTACAGGAGTTCTTTACAGACATCTTTTAGAAACAGAAATTGAACCTCGAATAAGACAAATGGTATTAAACAATCAGGAAGAGTTTGAAAATCGTGAAATCATATTTTAGCAGAATGATGCACCTCCCCATTTCGATCGCATGGCTAGCGAGTTCCTCGATACAAACTTTCCTGGGCAATGGATAGGTCGCAGGGGAAGTACCGAATGGCCACCAAGATCTCCAGATCTTACACCTCTAGATTTTTTCTTTTCGTGGTATCTGAAGTAAAAAATCAACGCCACTGAATTCCAAACAATAGAAGAGTTGGAACGCAGAATAATAGATACATGTGAAGAAATAGATGAACAGACTTTCATCAACGTGGGAGAAGCTATTCATAATAGGGCACTTTATTGTCAATATTTAGGAGGGGGTCACTTCGAACACTTGATGGAATAATTGTTGGGGTTCAATAAAAGTGTTATTCAAAAATGAATTTTAATTTTTTAGCTTACTAATTTGTTTTGATTATGAATTTACAGAACACATTCGTAGACTTTGAGATTTTCCGGTAAGCGGTACTGTTTATCCTTAATAAACTCTCTTTACGCCTCTTATTAGATGAATTCATTAAGAGATTTAACTACAAATTAATAACAACGTTTAATTAGCAAAATGTACAAGAAGTGAGCAAAATCCATATTTTATTTTAAACCGGAATGTCACTTTTCAAACGTTGATATTTCTAAAACAATTGAATAGGAGTGAAGTGTATCAGAGGAAACTGTTAAAAATTATGAGCAGATTTCGAATATAAGGGGTGTTCTATTTAAAAAAATTATTGAAAATGGCGCTCAGCCGCCATTTTAAAACATTCAGCTGTGATTTTTTCATGAAAAAGTAGGTTTCTATCTTCAATTTGAGCCCTCCAAATTACGTTGCGATATACCAGGTGATTAAAAAATCAGTAGGGGGGAACGGACGAGCACTGTGTAATCTGGTGCTTGAGTAATAAACGTTTCAATTTTTTCATCTGACAAAACTTTTGACTAATTAACAAATGCCTATTACATTTTAATAATGTAAACAATTTTCTATACGGGTTTCTGCAGTTATTCTCCAATTCCAAGAATGTTCAGCTATCTGACTACATATCAGCAAGCCACTGGTTCATTTTCTTATAATAGCTTTCTGGAGCGTGACACTCACAAAGTCTAAAAAGGGCATTTGACCCTTGAATCTCGTCTACCTGCTACCGTTCACAAGTGTTTGGTTGACAAAATAGTTAAACACCATAATTTCAAAGGAATTCTTTATCTTTTCTCGTACAATTTACGAATGTGAATAAAACCGTTTTCAAGAGACTTCGGTTTAGTAAATACAGGGCGATTTCTGCAATTTGTCGTTGCAGTTTATTTCAACTCTTGTCAATATGCCACTTATATTTGTAAATAAACACATAATCTGTTTACTCTGTTAGGTTTTGGCTGAAAACCGTTTGATGAATATTTATGAGAGGTGAAATTTGATATTGAGGTTTATACATATACTACGTTTGGAAAAATAAATATTCATAGTTGAATTAGGTGAATAACTGTGGAACAGATTATGAATTTTTTGTCGAAATTCATAAATTTAAATTTGCGGCGCCAAGATGGGGGACGAGTTTTGTGATTTCGGTCAGATTCTATTCAAAATAGGTATGTGCGAGTTTTTCGAGTCGCAGATCATGATTTCTATCAGCTCAATACTTACAGGGAAGAGACCTTGTGATAATGATGCTCTAATAGAAATTAAAAAATCAAGACGAACTAAATAAAAAGCAAAAAATAAAATAACTAATAAAACACTTTTTAAAGACAAGCTTTCATTTACGTCGTGTATAAATAAGATAAAGTCATCGCTGACAATAATTTAATAATTTTTCGTTGAATTATTTGGTTTCAAAAACCTTGTCGCTCGAATTATAATAAAATTAATACTTCGACAAGTTGTTACTTACCAACCAATCCATTGTCCAATAATATTAATTGATTCCTACTTTTATGAATATTTTGTAAAAATTGAATAATTTGACAGGTTCTTACTTACCAACCAATCACTGCCCAAATTTTATGAGAACTTCGCACGACAAGCTTTTTGAAACCAAATAATTCAACAAAAAATAATTAAATCATTGTCAGCGATGACTTGAACTTATTTATACGTTTTAGTACACTGCTTAAAAAGCGTGTTTCTAAAAAGCCTGCATGTCTATTAATGAAACACCCTGTTTGAAAACAGGGTATAGGTAGGGGAGTGATAATTTAGTTACAAGGTTTTATGGTTACTGTGAATAGTAATATTTTTCCAAACAATAGAAAATTTAATGAAAAATTAGATTTTTATTTTAAAATAATTGGTATGAATATACCTACAATGTTCTCCATACAAGTGTGCAACAAATGGGATCTTTTTAAGATATAAAATATGAATGCTGCTTAAAGTTTATGCATGTTCAATAACAATCATAGATGTACTTAGTATCTAAATCAAACTACATAACTGCAGGGTTCTGCAAAAGAAATAAGATACCTTATCAAGAGTGAAATACCCGTTTTTTGGAAAATACGATGAAATTTTATCAAACAGAGTTGTTCAGAATTGAAAAATTTGCCTAAATACAATTTAAAAATTATTCTTTTTATCAAGGAATTTGTTTTTTTTTTGTAATTTTTAAAAATGGTCCTTAATTTTTTTTTTTTATTTTATTAATAACCAAAATATTATATTTTGTATTATTTTTTTGAACTTAAAAAAAATTTTTTTTTTAAATAATGGCTCCTGTTCAATTATTGTTTTTTTATTGAATTTATGATAATGTACATTTCAGAAAAACTTTCATCCAGAGTCCAAATTTGTTATTTACAATTTTTAATCGCTCAATAATACAAACTAGACAAATATTTCCTCTACAAAATGTTTGTTTGAAAGAAGGTCATGACGGTATTCGAGAATATTTTTCAACTCTGAACAATTTTGTTCACCAACACTTTGGTGTATTCTCCCAAAATAAGGGTTCTTCACTCTTGAAGCTTTTTATTTATTTTGCCCCACCCTGTATTTGACTTGTCATTCTTAGTGCACTGATGATGGAAAATGAACATGCACCAACTTAAGCCGGCAATATTTCATTTGGGCAATTTATAAAAAAAAAATAATGTTGCACTCTTAATGGACAACATTGTACAGGGTGGGCAAATTTAGATGTATATATTGGGTAACTTGGTAACTGTAAGAGATACACTAAAATGGAACACACATTCTCAATCTCTTTTGTAAGACAAATTCACTGAGGAAAGAAACATGTATTATTGCTTTTGTTTTCAAGTTATACCAAAGTACGATTTTTCGACTTTTAGAACAATGTCAATACGTTGGTTGTTTGCGAAGTTATAAAAAACAACTATTACATTCTACATTCACATTATTCTGCATAAAGTTGAATTTTTTTCAAATGGAAATCAAAGTTGACTATGACTTGTTGAAAAGGGCATTTTTTTCTTTTTCAAAAATCATATATGGGTCGATTTTGATTCAAAGTATTTAATAGCTAAAATAATCTAGGAGATAACTTTTTGGGTTTTATATTTATTCCAAGTAGGCATGTGTCTTCTATGACAGTGTTTTATTGGTTTGTCAGAAAGTTGCATATTAATAATTTTGTATCCATCGTAATTACACCCTATTCAGTAGTAAAAGTGAAGATGTCTTACGAACATTGTTTTCATATAGCCACTTTTTGTGAAAGACAATATAATATAAAGTATTCTTGTTTTTGCTCCCTCATTGCAAAGGAATGTATTCGAAAAATGCTATTCGGAAACATTACCCAAAATGTGTGCCCAATTGGAGAAAAGGTGACAGATATATAACAGTCATGTCAAAAAGAGTACGTTCTGATGTTCACGAGAATGCAAGCTCTGTATTGCGAGACATTGTTTTTCCGGTACTCAGGGAAGATGAGGTAACAAGTATAATAAGATATGATCAGTTGGTGATTGCATATGGCAACTCTTTATGTACCAAATATAGATTGCCCCATCTGCATAAAATGATCCGTTCAAAGTTGCGATTGATTGGACGTTTTCTTATTGAAATGAAAAGAATTGATCCTCAAATTATGGATTTTGCTTCCATATATTATCCAAATAAATTTGATAATGTTATAGAAGCTGTAGATGAAACTGCAATATTAGATCATTCACTACAAGAGTATAAATCTCCTGCAACAGCATCAGATTTGGGGACAACATTAAAAAAGTGTGGGAAATTGCTTGTAGCGAGATGTATAAAGGAAAGGGACAACACACGAAAAACTTTGGTAGAAGATTTCCTGAAAATTTTCGAAGAAGATTTCTCTGCAACTATAAATGAAACTGTAATGGAAAATCAGCTCCAACATAAGCGAAAAAAACAGATGAAATTGCCAACTGTGAATGATGTTTCAACATTTAATGAGTATTTGGATATTGAATGTGAAAAATATTATAATAATCTCTTGGACCATTTTGATTTAGCAACATGGAAAGAATTGTCGTCCTACACGATAATTTCGAAACAAACCTTCAATAGGAGACGTGCAGGTGAACTAGAAAGATCTACTATAGAAGACTATAAAAATCATCAGACATTAGTTGAAAATGATGATCCTGCATTTTATCGGTCGTTGCCTGAATATTATCGAGTGAATGCTGAAAGATATTTCAGATTTGAAATAGGAGGAAAAAATGCTCGAGGTGTGCCAGTTTTGCTTTCCAAGATATTATGTACCACTCGCAAAAATGGAACACTTTACATCAAAATAAAAACTGTAAGCTGCAGAATTTTTTTGCTAACGTGCAAAAGTGTGCACACTGTAGGAGCACGCAGTCACGAGCGCTTTACACTAAATTTGTTATAACTTTTGATCTAATTGATCAAATTGAGCTAACAAAAATTTAACTGAAAGAAGAAAAATGCAGCTAACGCGGAGTCATGTTTTCAAACGTGAAAAAAATTTATGTATAGGAATAGTACGTATATGAAATTACATCAAAGCAGAATTTTCTCTAAAATCAATTAAAGATAAAAAACAAATCTTTTCAAGATAAAAATCTCAAAATGACAAATAAAAATAATAGTTTAAAAAAACTAAAAAACACGCTTTTATAGAAAACCAGATTAAAAAAATAGAAAATAAGAAAAAAAATTATTTTATTTAAAAAAAAGCGTGGGGTGCATGTTATCGCCTCGGTGTGTGATGTACTATATAATTATTCATACCATGCACCCCACGCTTTTTTTTAAATAAAATAATTTTTTTTCTTATTTTCTTTTTTTTTTAGTCTGGTTTTCTATAAAAGCGTGTTTTTTTAGTTTTTTTAAACTATTATTTATTTCCTACTTTTTACTGTGGTTTATTTATAAAAGAGTGTTTTTTTAGTTTTTTTCAAATTATTATTTTTATTATTTTTTTGCAAATTAAAGAATGGAATGATCCTATCAAATTAGGTAATCATAATCTCCGACCCCAAAAACCCCCACATACCAATTTTGAATAGAATCAGACCATAATCACAAAACTCGGCGGCCATTTCAAAGTCGCCATATTGAATTTTCAATTTTCACTAAAAAATCATACCATTCGACCCCAAAAACCCCCACATACCAATTTTGAATAAAATCAGACCATAATCACAAAACTCGGCCGCCATTTTAAAGCCGCCAGCTTGAACTTCCCAATTTTCACAAAAGAATCATACCATTCGACCCCAAAAACCCCCACATACCAATTTTGAATAGAATCAGACCATAATCACAAGACTCGGCCGCCATTTTGAAACCGCCATCTTGAATTTTTCAATTTTCACAAAAGAATATAATATTCGACCCCAAAAACCCCCACATACCAATTTTGAATAGAATCAGACCATAATCACAAAACTCGGCCGCCATTTTGAAGCCGCCATCTTGAATTTTTCAATTTTCACAAAAGAATTAATATTCGACCCAAAACCCCCACATACCAATTTTGAATAGAATCAGACCATAATCACAAAACTCGGCCGCCATTTGAAAGCCGCCATCGGAATTTTCCAATTTTCACAAAAAACTCATAATATTCGACCCCAAAAATCCTCACATTCCAATTTTGTATAGAATCAGACCATAATCACATAATTCGACCGCCATTTTGAAGCCGCCATCTTGAATTTTCCAATTTTTACAAAAAATTATAATATCCGACCTCAAAAAACCCCACATACCAATTTTGAATAGAATTAGACCATAATCACAAAACTCGGCCGCCATCTTGAATTTTCCAATTTTGACAAAAGAATCATAATCTCCGACCACAAAACCCCTGGATACCAATTTTGAAGCGAATCAGACCATAATCACAAAACTCGTACGCCATATTGGAGCCGCCATTTTGTTTTTTCTTCACACAATAATTTCTTAATGCATTGTCAACGGAATTATGTACATCTGCCAAATTTCAAATCATTCGGACGTCTGGAAGTGGGTCAAAATCGCGCCCAAAGGAGTCGGTTACAAACAAACAAACATACAAGTAAAGTTAATATAAAGCGTGTAAAAAAGGCAATGCAAAAAAAACTCGAAATTTAAAAAACTAACAAATTTGAATTTTCAAGCCATGCTTCAAAGACCAAAAACTCTTATTTAAAATGTGACATTAAAAGTTATATATGGGATATAACGAAACTATCGTTTGATAGAGCTCCATTAGCTCCACAACGTTTACCCGAAAAGTTTTTCTCCAAGATGTACACATAAATAAAAATTAGCTGTAAATTATCATTAATAAAATCTACGTTTATGACTGGCCATGCCATCGTTTTTTCAATATCATATTCTTGTTCAGCGACCTCAGAAACCCATATAGCATCAATTTGGGTAAAATTACTTCGAAATCGAATATTTCAAATTTGCCTAACAAAATTGTTTTTTATTGTTTAAACAATCAATAAACAATCAGCGCACAAATATAAGTTTATAACTTTTTTCTGCGAGTCATTTCTAAGTAATATCAGAAGGTTTTAGGAAAATCCAAGGAGTCTTCCGGGATTCCGAAATAATGTATAATTTTAAGCCATTTTCACTCCACTAGTAGGTTGTAAGCTAAGCAGTGAGACAATGGCCAAATGCAATTGCAGTAATTTCCACAACAATTTTTCTGGGGCCATAGTTGATAAATGTTCGTTCAATATATATTTAAAATAGTTAAATTTAATATATCGTTATTCATAAACAGTCAGCCACTCATAGCGCCAGAAAAAGTACTGTAACGAACCTAGGCCGGACCTGTTGCCATCGACAACGATGAGGTCATCCCCGGAGATATTCGAGAACAATCCAGTCGCTTTGCCGCGGAAAACAACGGTCAATATTGGGAACAACTGGAACATGCTGGTCGCCAACTGCCAGAATTCGAAAGATCGGGAATTCTGTAACGGAGATAAATAGGCAGCCCTCAAGATGGCACAGGAGTCTTAGCAGCCGATAACGTCGAGCGATACAGTGGCGTAGTTAGTAATATGAATTAGTTGTAAATTTAAGGTGGAATAAATTAGTAAAACCAAGTTGAGTTTATTTACGTTACAATTGGTGTCGGAAGCGAGATTTTGAAAATAAACAAGTGATCGTGGAGTGGATAGTCAGAAAAATAAATTGATAGACCTTTTTTCACGCCCAAAATAGACAGTGACCCGGTTTTCGCGAAGTGGACAATTGTGCGTGGGAATATAAACTGATACACTGTTCGCGTGAAACAGACAATAGACTGGTGGCCCGTGGAAAAGAATTCGCGAAGTGGATTTTAAACAAACTGATAAACTTTTCGTGTGAAACAGACTGATACCTCGTCAAAGACAAAATGTGTTCAAGAAAAGTGCGCCTTGCGGATTTGAAGGTAGCGGAATTGAAACAGGAATTGGAGGAAAGGGAACTGAAAACAACGGGTAAAAAGCAAGTACTCCAGGAAAGACTTGCAGAAGGACTTATACAAGAAGGTGAGGACCCCGAAACATTTTTATTCGAAGTTCCCGGAGGTGATTTGAGTCCGATAATAGAATCCTTGAAAGAAGAGCTGCAACAAAATTCGAGGACTTTGGAAGAAAATGCTAGAAATCTGGAAGAGAAGTTGAAGAAAATTCTAGAAATCTGGAAGAGTTCAGAAAATTCTAGAAACTGGAGGAAGTTTAGAAAAAATCTGGAAGAGAAGCTTAAGAAAATTCTAGAAATCTGGAAGAGAAGTTCGAAGAAAATTCTAGGAACCTGGAAGATAAGCTCCTAGAAAACACAGAAGGCCTACAAAAAGAACTCTGTGGTGTGGCGAATCGTCTAGAAAAAAGAATGGGAACCGTCGAGGCAGAGATGGACAAGATGAAGGAAATAATCAGCGACGAAATCAAAGACGGAATCGAGGCAGAAATGGACAAAATAAAGGAAACGATCAGTAAGCTGGAAAAACGAATTGATAGTGCGCCCTCCACAGAGATGGTTAACAAAAATGCAATGCTGGACTTGAGTTTGAACTTGGATAAAGTTCAAGAGGGTATACAAGATGTCAAGGTCATTTCTGAAATAGGGAAGCTTTCCATGAAGCCGCCTGCCTCAATTCGACGAAAAAACTCCATGGGAAAATTACCGCCGACAGTTTGAAGCAGCGGTCAAAGCAAATGGATGGAATGCAGGGGAAAGAGCTGTAGCACTAACACTTGCATTACGTGGAGAAGCGACGAATATTCTACAAACTCTTACCGCCCAAGAACAGGAGGACTATGATCAGCTGATTAAACATCTAGAATAACGATATGGCCAGGCCCATTTGGAACACGTATACCACTCCCAACTGAAAAATCGCTGCCAGAAATCGGGCGAATCCTTACAAGAATTCGAAGCTGACATTGCACGCTTGGTTCGTCTCGCATATCCAGCCACACCGGAAAATGTAATGGAGCGATTAGCGGTTCAGGCATTCTTGGATGGACTTCGTGACCAAGAAACCAGACAAGCGTTGACACTAGCTCGTCCAACACATCTCGTAGACGCACTGGCACGCGCTTTGGAATTTGAGGCAGCAAAGCAATCCTGCAAAAACCAAAGTAAAGTTCGAAGTATTGAAGAAGACTCACAGGAGCATGCTGACTTGGGAAGCTGCCATAAGAAAAGTGATGAAGGAAGTTTTGCCTGAAAGACAGATAAGATGCTGGAATTGTGGCAAAATTGGACATGTGCGTAGCAAATGTCCAACATTCGAAAACACGACTCCGATGCAGGAAAACTGGAGAAGGTCGACGAGAAGGGGCAATCGTCGGCCTGTGTCCAGCAAGCCCCGGTTAACAACGCATATGTCGCTATCCTGCAACGACAGAACAGAGGTGTTTTCGTAGACGGTCTCATCAATAACGAGCCTTGCACCATGCTGCTAGATACAGGTGCGACTAGGACAATTCTCGGGCTTTCCTTTGCCAGAACACCGGAACGAATTGAACCGACAACTTGGAAGCTACGCACAGCAACAAGGGAGCCAGCTACTGTATATGGCGAGCTACCGATTGAAATAATTTTGGGCAGCACTAAAGTGAAACATCAGGCACTTATAGCGGACATCGAAGACGATGCAATCATCGGAATGGACATCATGAATTCCAGAGGGTTTGAATTGGATTTCCAAGACGGCGTCCTACGTATCAACGGAGAAGAGCTGGTACTTCATGGGAGAAGTGAAGAGTTGATCCGTGTGCTGTTGGCTGAAGATGTAAGCGTACCTGAGAGGGCTGAAACCATCCTGGAGGCTCGCCTGGACGGGAGTGCGAGCAGTGGTGATGTGGTGATGTTCTAGCCCAAACTTCATGATGAGAAAATTGGACGAGGGATTGCCCTAGGGAAAACCCTGTTACGTGCTGAAAAATTTGTACCCGTAAGGGTCATGAATGTCAATTACTTTCCAGTGACCTTAAAGAAAGGAACAATTTTAGGGCACTGCTCGTCAGTTTCATCTGTGATCCGGGGCGTACGAGGTACGATTAGCCAACCCAACAACTTACCCACAGAACTAGAAAAATTAGTTGCCATCTCTTCCAAAGACATAAAACCAGCTCAACAGCCTCAACTAAGAGATTTAGTCAAAAAGTACCAAGACATCTTCGATACCGGACAAGGAAAAGGAGGTCGAACTAATGTGGTCCAGCACAAGATTGATACTGGGGGTGCCTGACCGATCCGGCAATCAGCAAGAAGACTTCCTCTTGCCAAGAAGGAAGAGGCTGACAAAATAGTCAGCGATATGGGGAAGAAGAGGTTATCGAACCATCTGACAGGTCCCTGGTCCTCTCCAGTCGTACTGGTGAAGAAAAGGATGGATCGACACGCTTTTGTGTAGACTATCGCCAACTTAATAATGTCACGAAGAAGGACAGTTACCCTCTCCCGAGAATAGATGACACCCTAGACACGTTGGCTGGTTCTACGATTTTCTCGACCCTTGATCTGGAGAGTGGATACTGGCAAGTAGAACTCGCTCAGGAAGATCGAGAAAAGACTGCTTTTACCATCGGCTCAGGATTGTGGCAGTTCACCGTTATGCCATTCGGGCTCTGTAATGCTCCCGCCATATTTGAAAGATTGATGGAGACAGTGCTGAAGGGACTCTCATGGAACACGTGTCTAGTGTATCTCGACGACATAATTGTGGTCGGCAGATCGTTCGAGGACCACGTGAAAAACTTGGAGGAAGTATTCCTGCGACTGAGGAACTCCGGATTGAAGCTGAGCCCTAAGAAATGCCATCTGTTCCAAAACGGAGTACGATACCTCGGCCACGTTGTCTCTGGGGAAGGAGTAGCAGTGGATGACCAGAAGATCAAAGCTGTTAAGGATTGGCCCATCCCAAAAGACATTCACCAACTTCGAAGTTTCCTTGGTTTATGCACATACTATCGCCGATATGTGCTGGGATTCGCCAACATCGCTAAACCACTGACCAGGCTCACGGAAGGCCAAACAAAGTTCCAGTGGTCCGAAGAATGTCAAGATTCATTCAGGAAGCTGAAAGGAGCTTTGATCAACGCACCTATACTGAGCTATCCCCTACCCAAAGGGAAATTCATTTTGGATACGGACGCCAGCAACGTGGGACTTGGAGCTGTCTTATCTCAGATCCAGGAGGGACAGGAGAAGGTCATTGGTTATTTCAGCAAGACGCTTAGCAAACCAGAGCGCAATTACTGTGTCACCAGGCGAGAGCTGTTAGCTGTTGTAAAGGGAGTGGAGCACTTCTACAAGTACGTGTATGGAAGAAGATTCCTGTTGAGAACTGACCATGCAGCTCTCAAATGGCTCTTACAGTTCAAAAATCCTGAGGGTCAAGTAGCACGTTGGATCGAGAGACTCTAAGAATTCGATTTCGAGATCGAACATCGAGCCGGAACTAGCCATAAGAATGCAGATGCCTTGTCGCGAAGACCATGCCCAGATGATTGCTCACATTGCCGACGAGCAGAAGAGAAAGAAGCAACACTTTGTAGAACCGCGGCAATGGATGACAACTGGAATGACAGCAAGATCCAGAAAGACCAAGAGAAAGACCCCGACCGTGGCTTAGACGTCAGCTGGAAGAAGGGCAATCGAAGACCATCATGGCAGGAAGTCGCAGGTTACTCGCCGGCTGTTAAGTCCTATTGGGCACAATGGAACTCTCTTATTCTGGACAATGGGATCCTGAAACGTGTGTTGGAGGCCGATATTGGTGGTGAAGACAGACGCCAAATAATTGTTCCCAGGAACAGAAGAGAGGAAGTGATGCGGGGAAACCCATAATGGAGTCGCTGGAGGACATCTGGGAGTGACGAAGACTCTGCAGAAAGTGAGGCAACGGTTTTACTGGGCCAATTGTCAAGCTGACGTCCAGGACTGGTACAGAAAGTGCGCTGCATGCGCTGCTAGCAATGGACCTCGAATACGACTCAAGGCCCCGATGCGTCAGTACAACGTAGGCAGCCCGTTCGAGAGAATCGCCATTGACATCGCCGGCCTGTTTCCCGTATCCGACTACGGGAATAAATACATCGTTGTGGCAATGGACTACTCCAGTAAGTGGGCGGAAGCCTATGCCCTGCCCAACCAGGAAGCCATCACCGTCGCCGACGTCTTGGTGAAAGAGTGGATATGTCGATTCGGTATTCCAATGGAGCTGCACTCGGATCAAGGCAGAAATTTCGAAGCCAACCTTTTCCAAGAAATATGTCTACTGCTGAACATCCGCAATACAAGAACCACGGCCCTACATCCGCAGTCCGATGGAATGGTGGAACGGATGAACAGGACGATCAACCGTCACTTGTCCAAGGTTGTCTCTGACCATCAAAGAGACTGGGACCAGTATCTTCATTTGTTCCTGATGGCCTATCGATCCGCAGTACACGAGTCAACCGGTCAAACTCCTGCTAGTATTATAATGGGCCGAGAACTGCGACTGCCTTGTGACCTGAAGTTTGGGATACCGCCAGGACAAGACACTGCGGGAGAGGACTACGTCAGCAAACTTCGGCAGAGAATGGACGACATCCACGAACGAGTCCGGTTGAACATCCAGAGTGCCAGCGATAAAATGAAGAAGACCTATGACATCAAGGCCGACACTGGAGGATTTAAGGTTGATGACCTGGTTTGGCTGTACAACCCCAAACGTCGTCGTGGACTATCACCAAAGTTGCGGAACTCGTGGGAAGGCCCGTATAAAATCGTGAAAAGGATAAACGACCTTGTGTGCCGAATCCGGAAGCCACCCCGAGGGAAACCAAGGGTCGTTCATTTCAACAGGTTGGCCCCTTACGCTGGAAACCATGACCAAGTTCGCACTCTCAGGCCACCGGAGGATGAGATGACGTTCGAGAAGTTTATGTCCTTGTATTCAAACGGGCAGAAAGTTCTTCATGGGGTTACTAGAGAGGAGTCACGAGACCTTTTCGAGGTGCCTGCTGACTACGCACTAGCGCACTGTGTGGCAGAAGATCTTCGAATGTCCAGGGGCATCGCCGTAGTGTTCTCCAAGAAACTTGGTCAACTCCAAACACTACGGGAGCAGAATCCAGAAGTTGGTGGGGTGCTATAGTTGAAGAAAGGCCAGAGAAACATCTACTACCTAGTTACCAAGAGGCATTCCCAAGATAGACCGTCCTATGAAGATGTCTGGAAGAGTCTCACCAAACTAAGAGATACTATGGTGGACCAGAATCTGGTGGATCTAGCAATTCCAAAATTGTCCTGTGGTATTGATGGGTTGGACTGGAGAGTCATAAGAAGTATGCAGGAGGCGATATTCAGATCCAGCGGCGTCAAGATTTTGGTTTGCTGTAACCCTCTTCCACGACCGATCATGAAGACCGTGGAGTGTTACTTCCATCGAACTTCACGGTGCAGATATGGGGAGTCATGCAGATATCGTCACACTCCAAGGATGAAATTTCGGGACGAAATGTCTTTAAGAAGGGGGCAATGTAACGAACCTAGGCCGGACCTGTCGCCTCACGCGTTGCCATCGACAACGATGAGGTCTTCCCCGGAGATATTCGAGAACAATCCAGTCGCTCTGACGCGGTGAATAACGGTCAATATTGGAAACAACTGGAACATGCTGGTCGCCAACTGCCAGAATTCGAAAGATCGGGAATTCTGTAACGGAGATAAATAGGCAGCCCTCAAGATGGCACAGGAGTCTTAGCAGCCGATAACGTCGAGCGATACAGTGGCGTAGTTAGTAATATGAATTAGTTGTAAATTTAAGGTGAAATAAATTAGTTAAACCAAGTTAAGTTTATTTACGTTACAGTACTTTTACTTTCGCTGCTAATGGCAACACACAGCCGTCTAAAAGATCAAATTTTGATGACGTGAAATGAGTTAAGATATGTCATGTTTTTCCGACGTTTGAAAACAACATTTATCTTGCGAGTGTAGTTGACAAATAAATAGGTATAATGCACTTTGCATCGGGTATTTCCACTATCGTTAAATATGAATTTTGAATAGACGCGGCCGATAATTGATGAAAATGCATAATCAAAGTAAACTAAAAATACGTACTTCATTACGATTTAAAAAAAAGGTTTACAAAACCCACGACACGTGTTTTGCTATACTATAGCTTTTTCAACTGGAGATAAACTTATATCCACTTGAAAAATCTATAGTGTAGCGAAACAAGTGTTTTGTAATCCAATTTTTTGTGAAAATTGTAGTGAAGTGTTTTGAGTTTACGTTAAATATAAACTTTTTTTGAAATGTTATGAAAGTCTGTTGAAAACATAGTCCTGACTATTTATTTACCCCAAATGATAATATTTTTAAAATATTCAATATTCCTCGAAGTGACCTTTATGTGCACTTTATGTAGGTCCCCAAACTACCTCTTCTGTATTTTAGTAGTTCCCCAAACTCCCTCTTCTGTATTTCAGTAGTTCCCCAAACTCCACCCTTAGAGAAACTCCCCGAAATGACCTATGCATCAACTATAGTTCCTCGAAGTACACTTTTTGTGACACAGTATATATGTGGCACTTTGGGGAGTTCCTCAAAATGACCACATGTTCCTCAAATGACCACTTTGTTCCCATTTTATTCCTTGAAGTGAACGCTACGCATATATATATATATATATATATATATATATATATATATATATATATCATTTGAAAATATTGTATCAAGTGAACGTGGGATATTACTTCATGAAGTTTCGTTACCTTGGTTTATCAATAAACCTTGCTCAGTAAACAGCAATAAAACTTATTGAGGTCAAGTCCATGACTTGGTTTCAGTGCAGTACCCTAATTATTTTTCAACTGAGTTTAGGGGAAATTATAAATATCACATGTAATATTGTCGAATTGAATCAAGATATCTGTGTTCAGTCTCATCTGTTTCCATTGGTTTCTCTGACAAGGGTTCATTGGGGTTGAAAGAGGGTTTCTAGAATATTATAGTATCACTCACACTACGTTTGGATATTTTTCTGGTGTCGATCACAAGGAGTATGTGATATAGTTGAATACTATACTTTTCTCATGGTCTTGGGGATGTTCTTTTTGTTAGCTTGTGATTTGGTAATACTCATCACAGAGCTCTGATTTTTGCTTCTGAGATAGGTGAAGCGATCATATACATATATATGTATATATTCAATCCTTGGAGTTTGGGATATTCTTTCATATACGGAATTTATGAAGGAATATTTGACGATTGGTGAAAGATAGTTCTTATACACTTCCTCTGAATATCATTGCAATTGAAGTCATTTTTGGATATGAAATTCTCCAAACCTAATTGTGCTGAATTCTGATTTTTATTCTTTGTGAAACGTAGTCTTGGCTGATCAAAATTAGAACAACCTTCCTTTTTTTATATAGAACAAGATCAATTTTGTCTAAATCAAAATTTAATCTTGAATCTTCAATTTCAGTATTGACTACTAATGACAAATCTCAGCACAAACTGATTTGTATGTTCAAATAATTTTAAGCAACCATTTCTTAATGAGATTATACACAACTGTAACAAACGTGCGTTGAAGAGTGTACTGAGAAATTTCAAATTCCAAGAAGTTGAATGTTTTAGTTTTAGTAAAAACAAATTCTGACACATACAATATTGTTTTTATGTCGTATTGCTGAGAACAATCATTCCACGGATAAGAAGTTAATGATAATTTGTTCAACCTGATCGGTCGCCCAGCAGCCATTGGTACGTCCTGATTGCGACCCACACGACTACGCTAAGTCTAGCTACGAGCTACACAACTCCGCTCAATCAGAGGTACATTGTCATCGATAAAACCGACAGGTTCAGCAACCCAAAACAATTTTCTTTGTAATTGTATAATACACATAAAGGAAACTCAAAATTGTTATACAGCAGAAACTCTTGTACATATTTCTTATTAGACTAGTATAAATTTCGTATTTGTTTCATTGTTGTAGTGATTAACAGAAGGAAACATCACTTGATCGGCAATTATTATTGGCTAGGAAGTTTGAATTTCCATCCTTATTAAACAAAAAATTCTGGCGTCCATTCAAATTTACAATTTTAAGAAATTTGCTTGAAACATAAATAAATTTGAAACCAGCAAGGCGGGCCGAAAAACTCCACACCGCTCTTGTTGAGACTCTCCAAGAGAGACAAAGACCTGTAGGCGGCGCCCCCTATAACAAAGGGCCAAATGAAGATCAAATTTGAATTTCTCATATTGAAAAATTCCTAAATACCAATTTTCGTCCAAATATCGACATTATTTTAAAAATTATTTACGGAAATCCAAAATAAAAATAAATTTTCAACACCTTGTATATCAAAAATGAAGGCCTTGCGGACCCATGCTTATATGAACCTTTCACCTTGAAAATGAATGAGGAGTCGTCCTGTAAAATATCGGACACTTATTACATAACACCCCGTATAAGCTGCTGAATGTTACTTCTAAGATGAGCAGGTGTTCTCCTTTCGGAAGTATTCTAAGGAAAAAAATAAATCCGTTCACATAGAGACACTGTAACGAAGTTACTATTTTCTCGCTATATTTATCAGACAAAAGCTCCCTGTAAGAAATTAAACTCCGCTTGACACTAATAATAGGTCTAGAAATGCCATTCGTGTTCGTGATAAATCCGTGGATTACCTATATCCTAATAAAAAAGACTAAACGCCTTCCGGAAACCACGCGAATAACGCCAGACGTAGCTAAAATAGCACGCACGAGTATAACCTGCGCCGGCTGTCGACCCTCGAGAAAACATTTTTATGAAACAAGCTGGGCTCTGTTTGAACACCGACGAGAGAATTCAGTCCTCCGATAGAAGCCCGAGACAGCAGCCCAGTCGAGCCAAGAGCACACGCTACCGAGCTGATGTCACGATAGAAGCCACCCAGTTCAGTTGAGTCGAGACAGAGACGCACGCACCGAGCTGACGTCACAGCACGAAGGATTTTACAAGCTGGGTAATTATTCTGTGAAACTATATTTTGTATCGCAAAACGGCGCGCGCATATAAGTCGGTCGAGAGGTATTAGGAAAAGAGGGAGAAGCCGGCTGTAGTTCCGTTTCGACATATTTCAAAGATTCAGTAGCTTGCCGAGCCCAGCAGAAGCAGTCACGCGTCCGAATAGTATCCAGAGTGGGAGCCAAAGACCGGAGCAGTCCACGACCGTCTCGAGCTCTGCCGAAGGAGTAGGATCGGAGTTTGGGTAAATATTGTATATCGGAAATATTTTGTGAGTACCCCACGTGTGATTTGCGCATGATCAAATCATAGCCGTCAGAGGCCCATGTTCACTTTATTGCGGCGCTGATAATGTTAGTCGTGTTTGAGATCCGATACGAACCACCACGTACGCCGAGTGATAGCCCGTGACCGTCAGACCAGTATATCAGATCCGGTGAGTCATTTAGTTTCCTTTACAACAAAAGCAGGTTAGTAATGTGATACGTTTGGCTGAGTTAAAAAGCACGGGTGGAGGTCGCATAGAAGAGGTAGACATTTCTCGCGTCTCAACTTCCTGCGCTCCGACGTGACTTCATAGACAGAGATAGGAAGCACGGGTAGAGGTCGCATAGAAGCGGTAGACATTTCTCAGGTCTCAACTACCTGCGCTCCGACGTGACTTTATAGACAGAGATAGGAAGCACGGGTACAGGTTGCATAGAAGAGGTAGACATTTCTCGCGTCACAACTTCCTGCGCTCTAACGTGACTTGGTGTTAAGACAGAGATAGGAAACACGGGTGGAGGTCGCATAGAAGGGGTAGACATTTCTCACGTCTCAGCTTCCGTCGCTCCGGCGTGTCGGTTTTTGAGGAATTGGAACACGGTTGGAGGTCGCATAGAAGGGGTAGACATTTCTCACGTCTCAGCTTCCTGCGCTCCGGCGTGTCGGGTTTTCAGGGGTATTGTAACACGGTTGGAGGTCGCATAGAAGGGGTAGACATTTCTCACGTCTCAGCTTCCTGCGCTCCGGCGTGTCGGGTTTTAGGGGAAATTGTCAACACGGTTGGAGGTCGCATAGAAGGGGTAGACATTTCTCGCATCTCAGCTTCCTGCGCTCCGGCGTGTCGTGAGTAAAAGGCATAAAATTAATGGTAAAACACGGTTGGAGGTCGCATAGAAAGGGTAGACATTTCTCACGTCTCTGCTTCCTGCGCTCCGGCGTGTCTTGATCAGGGAAAGACAGAGAGGGCAAATAAAAGTTAGGCAGGATAGGTTCAGCCAGCCCCACGGGGAGCATCACGCACTGCTATTGGAATGAGTCGCTTTGGCCGTCCGTAAAGACTTGCATTTGATACCCGCTGTTGCCTTGCACCCGTTTTTGAGCTTGCATACTAATCCGTACGACCCCCGCCCTAAAAACTCACATTTAATACCCGCAGTTGCCTTGCACCCGTTTTTGAGCTTGCATTCTAATCCGTACGACCCCCCCCCTAAAAACTCACATTTAATACCCGCTGTTGCCTTGCACCCATTTTGAGCTTTATCACGAATCCGTACGACCCCCCCTCTTTTTTTTCACAAGAGCTTATGGTTATTACGTGTACTCCGCCTACGTTAACACACCCTTCCCGTTTCGTGTCGCTATTTAGTGCTTGCCCTGTGTTTATTTGTTGTGATAACTTGAGGCCGCCGTCAGCCGCCCTTACTGTATTTTGATATCATTAATTTACCTGTTAATCCTGTTTTTAGTATTCTTTCATTGACTATTTTGAGTAGAATTTAAACATCTAGTGCGCAGTCGCCACCCAGGTTCGAAACCCAGTTAAAAGCAATTAAAGCCTGCCTTGCTGGCCCTGTTACAGTGTCACGACTATATTGACCCCTGGAGTGTCTTTCTTCACTGAGACTGCCCGAAGCAAAAGTGGCCTTTTCCACTATAAACCAAAAGGTGGCGCTCGAGGAAAACCGAAAATAGTGAAAAGCGCCACAGTTTGATAATAGGGGGAGTAACCCCCTTACAAATTGGCGCCCGAGCAGGGACCGTTTATATAGAATACCGAGACCTGTCATTTTTGACAGATGTCAACTTCGACTCAAAAGAGAGTCAATATGCCGAGTGACCCCTCGTTTAATAGGTTTCCGGGGGTGTAGAACCGATTAACGTCATCCGTTTCCGTTTCAGGTTAACCATTCACGAGACACGTGGGTGAAGAGAGAGAAAGCAAGCTCGTACGATAAAGACAGTTTGAAATCCGTGAAGCTAGTTCCGCCGGGTGTATAGAACCGAAATCCGTTGGAGGCTACCGACCTGTCATTGTTGACAGATTGTCAAACCCGGCTCAGAAGAGGGTCAGGCGTCCGTGCGATACCTCCTTAACGAATTTCCGAGTGCGCAGAAGCGCTCCTCGCCATCCGTTCGTCAATAGGAGGTACGGTGCCCAAGATATGAGCACTAGACAAGAAGTTGAGTTCCGACTGTGAACCAAGTAAGACGTGCAAGCTGAGGAGTTGCGTTCCGACTGTGAGCCGAGTAAGACGTGCAAGCCAAGGAGTTGAGTTCCGTCTGTGAGCCAAGTAAGACGTGCAAGCCAAGGGGTTGAGTTTCGACTGTGAGACAAGTGAAACGTACGAGTATTCGCCTAAGATGCCGACAGGACTAGGAAGCCCCACTTCCGTGCCAGTGACCACCACAGGGCCGGCCGCGTGCCCACTGCCTCTGAGTCCAGGTGCAGGAGGTGACCCCAACGAGACCTGCGTCGGATGGGTGTATCAACTACGGAAAGAGGAGCTAGACACCGAGCTCGCTAGATTTCGCTTGGATACAACCGGCACCGTCGACGCGAAGCGAAGGAGAATCATAAAGTTTCTCCGAGGAGGACGAGCAGCATCACCCGCACCGACCGTCACCAACCCGTTTCCGTTCCCCACGACGACCACAGGAGTTACCACGACAACCGCACCGCCGCCAGTATTACCCACAATCACAGTGACGAGCACTGGAAATCCAATCATGAGCAACGTGCCCACAGGGACCCTAGTGGTAGCACATGCCGCCCCACTGCCGCCTACCACGAGTGTAGGGATGGCACCACTGAGAGTGAAGGACTGGAGAGTGACCTTCAATGGGACCAACGACCATGCCGCCTTTCTCGAAAGATTGGAGGAGATTCGAGAATCTCAAGGCATCCCAGCAGACCGCCTCCTACAAGCCATGCCAGAGTTGCTGGAAGGAATGCTGGCCCTCTGGTTCAGAAACAACCGGGCATGTTGGCCGAGATGGATAGACTTCTGCATCGCCTTTCAGGACTTCTTGTTTCCCGTCAACTACCGAATTGACCTGGAAGCGGCCATCAGCAGGAGGGCACACAGCCTGAGAGAAAGTACGGCAGCCTACATCACCGATCTGCAGACCCTGATTCGCCGCCATGGTGGAATTCCGCCAGATCAGGAGTTGAACTGGCTGTACCGCAACCTACACCCAGAGCTTCGACGTGAAATAAGGAGGACGAACTTCAACAACGTCCATGAGTTCGCCAAAGCTGCCAGAGAGAAGGGCTTTTGCGAGCCGAAATTAAACAAGCTCGGAGGACGACTCCATCGCCGCTTTTGGCACCATACAGGACCCCATCAGCCCCACCAGTGGTCGCTAGGCTTGCTCAACTAGCCACACCGCCCCCTGGGAGCCCAGTTGTCCAGCCAGTCGCGAGCCAAGGCAGCCCAGTCAACCGCCATCCCATCGAAGGAAACCGAGAGTGTTGGCGATGCGGGCAGACAGGGCATTTTAGGAGCCAATGCCAGTCAGCCCCAAGGATATTCTGCTCCCGATGCAAGCGAGACGGAGTGATGTATCGTGATTGCCCATGCCCACGGCCGGAAAACCATTAGGGCGCTGCCACGACTTGAGGCACGTGCAGCACCGCCCCCAGGACGCCTCACCCACCGTCAACATCGCTACCGCCGACGACCGACCGCATCTTCCCGTCAAGATTCCCGGTGGTACTGCTGAAGCGTTGATTGACACCGGTGCCGTAATCTCCTATGTCGGCGACAGGATAGCCAGGCAGTGGAATCTACTAGGAGTAGCGACAACGGAACCCAAATCACAGGGCACCTGTTCGAGGATATGCTGAAGGAACTTGGAATCAACCACCGTAGAACACCGCCATACACGCCACAAGCAAACCCCGTGGAGAGGGCCAATAAGACGCTCAAGACGATGATCGCCCAATTCTGTGACCAGGACCACCGAAAATGGGATTCACACCTATCCGACCTACTGTTTGCAATCAATACCGCCCGCCAGGACTCCACCGGATATTCTCCAGAATTCCTGAACTCTGGAAGGAAGATGGAAGTACCAAAGGCGATATACAGACCGCAAGTACCACCCACGAAGGAAGATGAAGGAGGAATTAACCAAGCGGAAGTCACAAGTCACACAGAGAGGCTCAAACACCTGCAGGAGACGTTTGAGATGGTCCGAATCAACCTTGCCAGAACATTCACCACTCAGAGCCGCTACTACAATCTCCGGCGCCGAGAATAGCGATGTCATGTGGGCGAGCAGGTGATGAAGAAAGATCATCACCTATCATCAGCCGAAAGAGGTTTTGCCGCCAAACTGGCTCCAAAATACTCCGGTCCATACACGGTGACCCAGGTATTATCACCAGTGGTGTATAACCTGAAAAATCAGGCAGGCAAGCGGTTCTTACGGATCCATGTTAAGATCTGCGCCCGGCCCATAGCCCAGATACCGAGGTGAACTAAGGAACATGTTGCCCCCGGAAGGTCCACGTCACACAGCCAGCCGCCCAGAGGAGACCAGCCCAGAGGAGACCAGCCCAAAGGAGACCAGCACAAGAAGGACGACGCCCCGTGCCCCGATGTCAACGGTATCCTGACCCGCATGTCCCCGATGCGGGTGTTCAGCACCCATTGATGCCGTAGGCAGACCCGTAGGATCAGGATGCGTATACCAGCATCCAATCCAGGAAGATTTTTTTTTACTTTATTATTGTGGTATGACTATTTTTTCTAATTCTTTTCTTGACTGGTAATGTTTTCTTGTTGTACAATGATCATTGTACACAGTAGTCCTGTTTGTTGCTCTCCGGCAACCAGGCAAGAGTTTATTTTGTTTTTCATTTGGAATAATTTAAGGTCCACATTTAAGTTTATTTTATTCCGTAATTTATGTATCAGGTGGACCTACCCCGAATAAAGGGTTTGACTATCAGGGGGGTAGGCACCTGGCGGGCTATACTGTTATATTCCGAATGAACCTGTTTTTTGTTTTTTTTTTGTTAGAACATAAGGTTGCTAGCCGTCCAAGTTTTGAGAATGTTCACAGCAAAACGAGTTAGTTTTCAGGTCCCTCTGACCGTACAAACGCATGTTAAAAAGAAAAAAAAGAAAAATTTGTTCTTTTTCCCCGAAGTAGGGAGGATGTGTAACGAAGTTACTATTCTCCCGCTATATTTATCAGACAAAAGCTCCCTGTAAGGAATTAAACTCCGCTTGACACTAATGATAGGTCTTAAAATGCCATTCGTGTTCGTGATGAATCCGTGGATTACCTATATCCTAATAGAACAGACTAAACGCCCTCCGGAAACCACGCGAATAACGCCAGACGTAGCTAAAATAGCACGCACGAGTATAACCTGCGCCGGCTATCGACTCTCGAGAAAACATTTTTATGAAACAAGCAACAAGCTGGGCTCTGTTTAAACACCGACGAGAGAATTCAGTCCCCCGATAGAAGCCCGAGACAGTAGTCCAGTCGAGCCAAGAGCCCAGTACAGTTGAGTCGAGACAGAGACGCACGCACCGAGCTGACGTCACAGCACGAAGGATTCTACAAGCTGGGTAATTATTCTGTGAAAGTATATTTTGTATCGCAATCGACAGAGTCCACAAAACGGCGCGCGCATATAAGTCGGTCGAGAGGTATTAGGAAAAGAGGGAGAAGCCGGCTGTAGTTCCGTTCAGAAATATTTCAAAGATTCAGTAGCTTGCCGAGCCCAGCAGAAGCAGTCACGCGTCCGAATAGTATCCAGAGTGAGAGCCAAAGACCGAAGCAGTCCACGACCGACCCGAGCTTTGCCGAAGGAGTAGGATCGGAGTTTGGGTAAATATTGTATATAGGAAATATTTTGTAAGTACCCCAGGTGTGATTTGCGCATGATCAAATCATAGCCGTCAGAGGCCCATATTCAATTTATTGCGGCGCTGATAATGTTAGTCGTGTTTGAGATCCGATACGAACCACCACGTACGCCGAGTGATAGCCCGTGACCTTCAGACCAGTATATCAGATCCAGTGAGTCATTTAGTTTCCTTTACAACAAAAGCAGGTTAGTAATGTGATACGTTTGGCTAAGTTAAAAAGCACGGGTGGAGGTCGCATAGAAGAGGTAGACATTTCTCGCGTCTCAACTTCCTGCGCTCCGACGTGACTTCATAGACAGAGATAGGAAGCACGGGTAGAGGTCGCATAGGAGAGGTAGACATTTCTCGCGTCTCAACTTCCTGCGCTCCGACGTGACTTCATAGACAGAGATAGGAAGCACGGGTAGAGGTCGCATAGAAGAGATAGACATTTCTTGCGTCTCAACTTCCTGCGCTCTGACGTGACTTGGTGTTAGAGATAGGAAGCATGGGTGAGAGGTCGCATAGAAGAGGTAGACATTTCTCGCGTCTCAACTTCCTGCGCTCCGACGTGTCGGTTTTCAGGGATCGTAAACACGGTTGGAGGTCGCATAGAAGGGGTAGACATCTCTCACGTCTCAGCTTCCTGCGCTCCGGCGTGTCGTAAGTAGGAGTTAAAATAATAGTTAACACGGTTGGAAGTCGCATAGAAGGGGTAGACATTTCTCGCGTCTCAGCTTCCTGCCTCCAGCGTGTCGTAAGTAAAAGGCATAAAATAATAGTAAAACACGGTTGGAGGTCGCATAGAAGGGGTAGACATTTCTCACGTCTCAGCTTCCTGCGCTCCGGCGTGTCTTGATCAGGGAAACACAGAGAGGGAGAATAAAAGTTAGGCAGGATAGGTTCAGCCAGCCCCACGGGGAGCATTACGCACTGCTATTGAAATGAGTCGCTTTGGCCGTCCGTAAAGACTTGCATTTGATACCCGCTGTTGCCTTGCACCCGTTTTTGAGCTTGCATACTAATCCGTACGACCCCCCCCCTAAAAACTCACATTCAATACCCGCTGTTGCCTTGCACCCATTTTTGAGCTTTATAACGAATCCGTACGACCCCCCCTCCCTTTTTTCCCAAGAGCTTATGGTTATTACGTGTACTCCGCCTACGTTAACACACCCTTCCCGTTTCGTGTCGCTATTAAGTGCTTGCCCTGTGTTTATTTGTTGAGATAACTTGAGGCCGCCGTCAGCCGCCCTTACTGTATTTTGATATTATTAATATACCTGTTTATCCTGTTTTTAGTATTCGTTCATTGACTATTTTGAGTAGAATTTAAACATCTAGCGCAGTCGCCACCCAGGTTCGAAACCCAGTTAAAGGCAATTAAAGCCTGCCTTGCTGGCCCTGTTACAGTGTCACGACTATATTGACCCCTGGAGTGTCTTTCTTCAATGAGACTGCCCGGAGCAAAAGTGGCCTTTTCCACTATAAACCAAAAGGAGGCGCCCGTGGAAAACCGATAATAGTGAAAAGCGCCAAAGTTTGATAATAGGGGGAGTAACCCCTTTACAAGCTGTATGTTTGCTCTGTTTTTCAAACTTGTGTTTTTTTAAAAGGTAATTTCCAGTTCCAAATACTCAATTGGCGAAACACTATTTTGGTTGTGACATAATTTTAGACAAATCATTTTTAAACGGACATCACTGACAAATGGGAAATATTTCGTAGTAATTTTTTCAAATCCAGAACACTAGAAGACAGAACGTATCAAGGCAAATTTACCAATTTGCACTTCTTGAACACATAACTGATATTTTGAACTTGCAGGACAGTTGCTTCATCGGTCAAGGTGGTTTTGTGTAGATACGTAGATGTAATCGTCCGTTTCGAGTGTTCCATACGATGCTATCATTCATTGTAATATATTTTAAAGAATTGAAATTCTGTGATTTTGGAAAATACAATTTTTCAATAAATTGCTCAGTTTACACGTTTACATTACTATCACGTAACACCTGAGCGAAGCTGGAAAGCCAAGAAATTATAATGTTCAACCGTCATTGTTTTTCAGCACATTATCTTTGTTTATATTTTGCTTGAGAGCCTTGTATTTTCCAGCCGTTATCTCAGTTTCGGCCAAACTATAACGAACGACATAAGCAATAGAGAACCAGAAGCTTCCCCTCATTTCAGAGAAGATATGACGCAGAAGAGCACTCACAAAACCCGAAGGAGCGAAGGCAAAGTATTCCAGAAATATTAGATATTAAGTGTGACTTGAGTCCGAACAGGATAAAACTAATGTTAAAATATACGAGGGTGGACTGAAAAAATTCCGACCCAACAAAGATACAAGACATTTTTTCTTCAAATTTATTTCAACCGACGAAATCAAAAAGGAGGAGGTTCTCTAGTCGACGCGTATATTTTTTTTATGTATGACCGCGCATAACTTTTTACAGAGTAGTTCGATTTTGATTATTCTTCTTTCATTGGATAGGGTGTACTTCAAAGTTGGTCCCATTTGAATTTGAACGAAATAATCCATCCCCAAGGGTAGCATATTGCATATTGAATTTTGGTCCGTTAACCGATTCTATCAGGCATAACTTTGTAGTGGGTTTTCTGATTTGGATGATTTTTATCTATAAGTTAGGGTATGTCTCATAGTTGATCATATTTTGATTTGGACTGATATAATCCACCCCTAGGGGTAGAAAAATATTGGATGATTGATTTTTCACTTGTGAACATTGTCATTGTAGTTGACATTGACAGATTGCTATTGTCATTATTTTTGTTCTCCTACATCTGTCACAATAGTAACATTCTATGGAAGGATGGAATTATATACAGAGTACTGGGATAAACTAAATATAACTATCAAAAATAATGTATATTCCATAACAATAAATAATTAAAGTAGATAATCATATTATTTAACTGTTAATAATTGAAGTAAGGTGGGTAAGTACGACTGGAATATGCCAATTGGTTCCTGGATAAGCAAAGAGAGGAAATGGCTTTTATTACTCGAGTTTTATTCACTGATGAAGCAGGTTTCAGTAGAGATGGAGTAATCAACTCTCATAATCTCCACATATGGGCCGAAAAAAATCCTCATGGGATATTGCAAACCAAACAGCAACGGAAATTCAACAAGAATGTTTGGGCTGCTATCATAGAAAACCATCCTATAGGACCATTCATTCTACATGACCGATTGAATGGAGAACGTTATTTGGAGTTCATTCAGAACGATTCGAATGTGGTTTATGCATGATGGCGCTCCTTCTCATTTCAATTTGATTGTGCGGGACCATCTGAACCAGATTTTCCCCAGTAGATGGATTGGTAGAGGTGGGCCATATTCATGGCCACCGCGGTCTCCGGATTTGAATCCATTGGATTTATTTCTGTGGGGGCATCTGAAAAGCCCCGTTCATGCTATACCTATTCACACCAGAGATGCCTTGTTGAACAGAATTACATTACATTGTGAAGCTATACGAAACGACCCTGGCATGCTATTCCAAGTGCAGAGAGGGTGTTTGCGTCGACTAAAAAAATGTATTGAGAGAGACGGGGGTCATATCAAGCAGTTGCGATTGATTATTTACACCATGAGTTTTGTAGGATAAACGTGTTTGCATGATAAAAATTTGTTATGAACATTGTACCTATCATTTTTATTTTCATTACAAATTAATCTTTTCGAATAATGGTAGACATCTCAGGTTGTTTTCCTTCGAACAAAATGCATTTTTATCAAAAATCGATGCTCCGATCGATTTTCCACACGAGTGCTATTATTCAGGAAATTCTCCAGGTAACTTTGTTTTGTTAAAACATATTGACAAATCCCAGTCATTTCAAAGTTTTGGGGTGTGGACTTTGTAGCAAAACAACTGACTCCTGCATGAAAGCTCTTCGAAGGAATTCATTCGTTCAGTCAATCACCAAATTGTAGATGATTTTGAATATTCACTTTGAAAGTTATCAAAGAAAAAAATTTTTCATTTTGTTACTTTGAGGGCCCGCAACTTGGTAACGTAGGCTTTTAGAAACAAAAGTTATATGAAGTACTGGTGATATTTTGACCCCATCTATACATTTCCGAGGGAAAAAAAGGAAGTGGATTATTCCTTATTATTTGTCTAGTGTGGAAGATTAGATATTCAGTTTTCTCTATATTGAGATGACATTGATCAGCTGGAAACCATTCTCCAAGTTGACCAAGAAAATGGTTACAGGCCATCCTGTTCATATTTTCAAATAAATCAGAAACATTTCAAACACTAATTTTCAAACAACAATAAACAACGGAACACTAGATATAAATCTAAATCAAAATTACAATAAATGTTCGAAATATCCACCTCCTGCCTGTATCCACGCATTCAATCTTCTTTTCATTGATTGGCGCACTCTTTGGAAAATCCCTGGAGTATTTTGAATCGTTCTACAAAAGTTAATTATTATATTACTCAATTCTTCTTCAGTTCCGATAATGACTGGTGAATTAAGGATTTTAGATGTCTCCACAGAAAAAAATCCAAACTGTTGAGGTCTGGTGACCTAGGGGGTCATGGCTGAGGCCCTCTCCGACCTATCCAACGGTTGCCCAAAGTTTGATCTAAAAATTCTCGTGCTTGGATGCTAAAATTTGCCGGGGCACCGTCATGAATAAACCACATTTCATTACGTAGTCAAAGTGGCACATCTTCCAGAAAAATAGGCAAATCTTCTTCAAGAAAATGACGATATCTCGCTCCGTTCAATCTACCAGAATAAAGAATAGACCTATGAAATAATCTCCAAGGATTCCTGCCCAAACGTTGAGAGAACTGTTCTTGGGAATGTGATTCCTGTATCGCATGAGGGTTTTCCTCTGACCACGAAATATTGTCGTGAAAATTGCGTACAGCGTTGCTTGAGAAATTTGCTTCGTTGGTAAACAGGATTTGATTTCCAAATAGAGGATTTTGAACAAGGCATTGGAGGAACTAACGACAAAAGTTGATACGTGACGGAAAGTCACGAGGGAGTATTGCTTGAACTCTTTTAATATGGTAGGGATATAACAAATTATCAATTAAAATTTTCCGTACCAAAACATGAGAAATGTTTAACGTCAGCGCTATTTTTCTGGAGCTTGTTTCCGGGTGTTCTCCTATCAGATTAAGAATTGCTTCCTCGGTTTCTAGGGTTCTTACCGTCCGATGTGCACCCGACAGATGACTAGCTATCTCAAAACTTCCTTTCCCTAAACTGAGCGTGAATTCTTGAAAAAAAATTGAAGTAGGAGTTGTGCGGTTCAGATAACGCTCCTGATACAAACGTCTAGCCTCATATGCATTTCCGTTAGCAAGTCCGTATGTAAAATGTATGTCAGCATACGCTGCATTGGTGAATTTTATCATTTTTTTACAAATAATCACAATGATAATAAATAAAAGTCTCTAACTTTGCGTCCAGATATTATTTTTACATGACTGCACAGAGAAAACTTTGAAATGAACTCACTAGCCTACTTGATACTTTCATTTTCAGAGAGTTCGCGAATCAATGAGAGGAAGATTGTATGCATCGATTAATTTAAATCAAAATATCTCGAAAACGGCTGCTTGTAGCGACTCTTGAAAAGCATACTTTTTTCAGGTAAATATGATAGAGGGATCGATTTTTCTCCTAGAAAAATTGATACGTACATTGTAACGATATATCTGTTACATTTCTTATTTAATATGCTCAGAGATACAAGATAATTAAGAGTAGCTCAAGTTATCTTATTAATTCTAATATAAAAATGAGAGAACACGAGCAAGCGCAAAAAATTTGACCGTACGATTTGGTTTTTAAGAAATATCGAAGCGATTCTCGCCCCTTAGCTATCCATCTTTGATCGGGACAGCGTGTGTTTTGAGCTTGTCAGTCATTCCGTAAAGAAATGAAATTTGTTCATGTTTAAACAACTGATGAATTAGAGAATCTTCCTTCCTTCTGAGAAAGTTATTTCAAAGCAGTGAATTATAGTGTGATATCGAGGTATGTAGGATTATTTTTATGACCATTTCATTATATATATATATATATATATATATTAATATATATATCATGTGAACATATTGTATCAAGTGAACGTGGGATATTACTTCATGAAGTTTCGTTATCTTGGTTCATCAATAAACCTTGCTCAGTAAACAGCAATAAAACTTATCAAGGTCAAGTCCATGACTTGGTTTCAGTGTAGTACCTTAATTATTTTCCAACTGAGTTCAGGTGGAATTATAAATATCACATGTAATATTGTCGAATTGAATCGAAATATCTGTGTTCAGTCTCATCTGTTTTCATTGGTTTCTCTGACAAAGGTTCATTGGGGTTGAAAGAGGGTTTCTAGAATATTATAGTATCACTCACACTCCGTTTGGATATATTTTTGGTGTCGATCATAAGGAGTATGTGATATAGTTGAATTTTATACATTTCTCATGGTCTTGGGGATGTTTTTTTGTATAGCTTGTGATTTGGTGAAACTTATCACAGAGCTCTGATTTTTGCTTCTGAAATAGGTGAAGCGATCATATACATATATATATTCAATCTTCGGAGTTTGGAATATTCTCTCATCATACAGGAAACTTTACGAAGGAGTATTTGACGATTGGTGGGTGATAGTTCTTATACACTTCCTCTGAATATCATTGCAATTGAAGTCATTTTTGGATATAAAATTCTCCAAACCTAATTGTGCTGAATTCTGATTTTTATTCTTTGTAAAACGTAGTCTTGGCTGATCGAAATCAGAACAACCTTCCTTTTTTTAAATAGAGCAAGATGAATTTTGTCTAAATCAAAATTTAATCTTGAATCTTCAATTTCAGTATTGACTACTAATGACAAATCTCAGCATAAACTGATTTGTATGTTCAAATAGCAACCATTTCTCAATGAGATTATACACAACTGTAACAAACGTGCGTTGAAGAGTGTACTGAGAAATTTCAAATTCCAAGAAGTTGAATGTTTCAGTAAAAACAAATTCTGACACAAACAATATTGTTTTTTATGTCGTATTGCTGAGAACAATCATTCCACGGATAAGAAGTTGATGATAATTTGTTCAACCTGATCGGTCGCCCAGCAGCCATTGGTACGTCCTGATTGCGACTCACACGACTACGCTAAGTCTAGCTACGAGCTACACAACTCCGCTCAATCAGAGGTACATTGTCATTGATGAAACCGACAGGTTCAGCAACCCGAAACAATTCTCTTTGTAATTGTATAATACAAATAAAGAAAACTCAAAATTGTTATACAGCAGAAACTCTTGTACATATTTCTTATTAGACTAGTATAAATTTCGTATTTGTTTTATTGTTGTAGTGATTTACAGAAGGAAACATCATTTGATCAGCAATTATTATTGGATAGGAAGTTTGAATTTTTATCCTAATTAAACAAAAAATTCTGGCGTCCATTCAAATTTACAATTTTAAGGAATTTGCTTGAAATATAAATAAATTTGAAACCAGCAAGGCGGGCCAAAAAACTCCACACCGCTCTTGTTGAGCCTCTCCAAAAGAGACAAAGACCTGTAGGCAGCGCCCCCTATAACAAAGGGCCAAACTGAGATCAAATTTAAGTTTCTCATATTGAAAAATCCCCAAATACCAATTTTCGTCCAAATATCGACATTATTTTAAAAATTATTTACGGAAATCCAAAATAAAAATAAATTTTCAACTCCTTGTATATAAAAAATGAAGGCCTTGCGGACCCATGCTTGTATGAACCTTTCACCTTGAAAATAAATGAGGAATCGTCCTGTAAAATATCGGACACTCAATACATAACACCCTGTATAAACTGCTAAATGTTACTTCTAAGATGACCAGGTGTTCTCCTTTCGAAAGTATTCTAATGAAAAAAAAAATCAGTTCACATAGAGACACCAAGCTGTATGTTTGCTCCGTTTTTCAAACTTGTGTTTTTTTAAAAGGTAATTTTCAGTTCCAAATACTCAATTGGCGAAACACTATTTTGGCTGTGACATAATTTTAGACAAATCATTTTTGAATGGACATCACCGACAAATCGGAAATGTTTCGTAGTAATTTTTTCAAATCCAGAACACTAGAAGACAGAACGTATCAAGGAAAATTTACCAATTTGCACTTCTTGAACACATAACTGATATTTTGAACTTGCAGGACAGTTGCTTCATCGGTCAAGGTGGTTGTGGGTAGAAACGTAGATGTAATCGTCCGTTTCAACCTTGCACTAGTGGCGCCGGGTATGTGAGACCCGAGCGCTCCTACTCCAACTAATCATTTTGGCGTCATACGAGCTACGACGCTAGGCTCCTCAGTACTTTCCTAGCTCTTGCGTGTGCCACATGTGCTGTATTGACCACTTGATCGGATGTCCGTAAATACGTTTATGTTGCTTGAAAAGCCTGACAGACCCAGCACCACCAGTTACGTTGCGTGAACAAATATAATTTATTATCATTGTTTTCTACATTTTTCCAGAAAGTGTGAGTAATAGAAATTTTATTCATATCAGAATTGAATTATTGAATGATGTTATGTCATTTCAGTTGAAATTGTCAAATATGGATTACGAAAAAGAGGAGGCACGACTTTTAACTTACTAGAAGATGCATTCTCTGAAGATGAAGTGGTTGGCGATGAATCAGACCACGAAGAAGATATAATTGAGGTGAGGGAGGAAAATACTGATACCGAACAGAGTGGGGAAGACGATGTATTTGAGTTCAGGAGGGAAAATGCCGGTCGCGAAGAATTGCAAGAAGAGATAGATAATTCAATTATTAGAAATAAGAGATCCAAGAAAGACACCACCTTTTTTGCAAAAGACAAAAAAACTATCTGGAAAAAACATGTGCCTCCCAGAAACGTACGCACTAGATCGGAAAATAAAGTCATTCATCTTCCCGGTGTGAGACCTCCAGCTGAGCAAGCTAAATCACCAATCGAATGTTGGGAGCTTTTTTTTTCTGATGTCATATTGGATATTATTGTGGAGGAGACGAATAAATTCATCGAAACAATATCAGTGAATTTCACACGAGAAAGTTCAGCTCGTCCTACGGATAAAACAGAAAGTCGGGCTTTACTTGGACTTCTATACATGGCTGGTATCTTGAAAAGTAATCGGCTCAATTTTGAAGATTTGTGGGATAGGAAGGGATGTGGAGTGGAAATATTTTGGCTCACAATGTCACAACAACGATTCTTGTTCCTCTTGAGATGCATACGGTTCGATGATTTGGCAACTCGAGAATTTCGAAAAGCTACTGACAAATTAGCTCCGATTAGGTCGATATTTGAATTATTCGTGAACAACTGCAAAATCAACTATACTGTCAGTGAGTACACAACCATAGACGAGATGCTGTTGGGGTTCAGAGGCAGATGTGGGTTCCGACAATATATTCCCAGCAAACCCAATAAATATGGTTTGAAGATGTTCTCCTCAGTAGATTCGAAAATGTTTTATACACAGAATTTAGAAGTTTATGTTGGGAAACAACCAGAAGGACCATTTCAAGTGGACAACGATGCGGCAAGTATAGTGTTACGGTTGATTGAGCCGATATCCAAAACAGGCCGCAACCTCACTTGCGATAATTGGTTGACAAGTATCAAACTGATCGACTCTTCATTACGAGATCATAAATTGACTTATGTTGGCACCATTCGAAAAAACAAACGAGAACTTCCGATTGAGTTTCTGAACATAAAAAACAGACCAGTTATGTTCAGTATGTTTGCATATCAAGAGAATATTACTTTGGTGTCGTATATTCCAAAAAAGAAAAAAACGTTATACTAGCCTCCAGCCTCCATCATGATGACAGCATTGATCCTACGTCAGTTGATAAATTTAAACCAGAAATTATCACGTTCTATAATTCAACAAAAGGTGGGGTTGATACAGTAGACCTGTTACCGTCAAACTATGATGTTGCACGTAAAACGAGACGATGGCCTATGGTAATTTTTTATGCACTCATGAACATTGCTGAGATCAATGCTCAAGTAATACATACTGCCAATAATCGTGCTCCGAAGTTGTTGAGACGAAAGTTCCTGAAAACCGTCGCACTATCGTTGGTAGATGACCATTTGAAACGCCGTTCTTTGGCAGCCAATGTACCAACCAACGTGCAACAAAGACGTCGTGAAGTAGCTGGTACTGTAGCTGGTCATGAAGAACAACCAGATATTCCTCATGGGACCAGAAAAAGGTGTTCTGAATGTCACGAAGAATATGGAATAACGATGTGATGAATCTTCTATTGACTAGCACTAATAGTTATGGATCAAAACTTTTGGGTGCACACCATCCTAAAACTCGAAATAGTCGATCTCGAGAATTTAAACCTGCCACAGAAAGTGAATTGAGTAAATTTCTTGGCTTGTGTCTTCTTCAAGGGATGATAAAAGTTCCTGTTATCAGAAAATTATTCACTTACAACCCATTATACTACCACCCATTTTTTTTTTCATGTTTTGAGTGGACGTCGGTTTGAACAAATACTTAGATGCTTCAATGCAACTCCTGCTGTGTTTGATGCACAAGATCGTCTTCATAAAGTAAGAAGTCATACAGAAAAGTAATTCCGTGTATTCACCTTGTGAAGCCCCATCCCTAGATGAGTCAATGTTATTATTTAGAGGCCGCCTAATCTTTAGGCAGTATGTCAAAAATAAGAAGTCTAAGTACGGAATCAAGTTTTATAAACTTACCACCTACGAAGGTTACATTTTGAACATGGAAATTGTCCAGGGTTGTGATCGCAACGAACCCATGCCAAGTAACACTTTCAAAACCGAAAAACTTGTCTCAAGGTTATTGGGACCTTATCTAAATAAAGGCCACCATGTATACATGGACAACTTTTATAATAGTGTCTCTCTGTCATCAAAGTTGCTCACACATAAAACCCACTCTACTGGAACATTAATAGCAAACCGAAAAGGTAATCCTGCGGTTGTTATCACTCCGGAAAGGTGAACATATATAGGGGGAAAAAAACCAATTAGCTTGTATGTTACTAAGTGGAAAGATAAGCGGGATGTATATGCAATAACAACTGCGTATCAACCAAATCTGATAACTGTTAGAAATAAGTATGGTGTAGACAAACAAAAACCCTGCGAAATAGATGGATACAACCAGCACATGTCTGGAATCGACAGGAGCGATCAAATGCTGAGTTACTACAGCTGTCCCCGTAAGACCATCCGATGGTACAAGTACAAGAAAGTCTTATTTCATCTTTTAGATATAACAATATGGAACTCTTACTTTCTGTACTCAAAAGGAGTAAAAAAAAATCATTGAGTTCAGAGAAGCTGTTGTACGATCACTTATAGGGATTGAAGAAAATGTTGATGGCAGACATTTTATGAAATTATAGGCTTTATTAAAAACACCAAAAACAGCAGCTGAGCAGCAACATTTCCTAGAGGAGATTCCCCTGCCGGAAAATTATAGAAAATCACATGTATTCCTCAAATGTAGGCAGTGTACGAGGGAAAAGAAGAGAAAAGAAACAAGATACAGATGTGAAACTATCAGTTTAACTCTGACTCAAACTAGCAGAAAGTTGTTGATTGGAAATCACACAGATTGAATATGAACTCTTAATGAAAAAGTATTTAATGACAAGTTCTATCTTTCAACATGACATTATATTCATAATTGTTTTTTCTAAACATATACAGAGTGAGTTAGTACTTAAAGGATCATATAATTCAACACTCTCCCTTGATCCATCAAGTAGCAAATATTCTGTATGAGAAAATAGAGCAAAAATTGGTTCTCTTTAATTGAGACCCATCCCCTTTGAACAAAAGTTATGTTTCTGCTTTGGAACAGCTTTTGTTAAAGAATCAGCTATCATTTGATCACTAGATTTATAATGAATATTAATTTCTCCATCCTCAATCAATTCCCTGATATAATGATACCGGACTTGAATATGCTTAGTACGTTTGTGCATAACAGGATTATAAGCTATTTTATGAGCACTTTGGTTATCATTAAATGAATCAATAGAATCATTAACGTTGAGAAAAGTGATAAATGACTTGATACTATTCAAAATTTCTGATGAAAACTTTTTTAAATGAACTGCTTCTTTCGCAGCTCCATTCATACCGACATATTCAGCCTCGGTGGAAGATAATGCAATGCACTTCTGCTTTTTGCATTCCCAAGAGATAGCTGCACCACAAAAAATAAAAACAAATCCATAAAACGATTTCCTATCATTTGGGTCATTTGCCCAATCCGAATCTACATGACCAAAAATACCAACACCATTTCCTTTATGAGTCAAGCCTAGAGGCTGAGTCCCTTTCAAATATCTCAGAACTCTCTTTGCAGCCTGCCAATGATGTCTCGTATGGTTAACATCAAATTGACTCAAGTATGTAACTGCAAAACATATATCTGGTCTTGTACAGACACACAAATATATCAAGCAACCAATCAATTGCTGGTATGGCACATCATCAATAAAATCACTGTTTTCGAATGTTTGATTCGTTTCCATTGGAATGCTCACCGGATTGCAATCCATCATTCCAAACTTACCAAGAATCTGATTAATATAAATTTGTTGACCTAATTTCAGAGTATTATTTTTTCGGTCCCGAATTATTTGCATTCCCAAGATTTGACTTGCAGGACCTAAATCTTTGGTTTTGAATTGAGAATTTAAATATTCTTTCAACATTTTCGCCTCATCAAAATCATTGTAGAATAAAATATAGTCATCTACATAGAGTGCAATTATTATTATGTATTGATTTCTAATTTTAAAATAAACACACGGTTCATTAGAAGATTGAATGAATTTTAAGTCCATCATCAAACCATGAGCTTTTTTATTCCACATCCGCGAAGCTTGTTTGAGACCGTAAATGGCCTTTTTTAATAAACATACCTTATCTTTCTCATTTCCATTCGCGAAACCTTCTGGCTGTGCCATAAAAATCTCTTCGTCAAGATCGCCATTGAAAAAAGCTGTTTCTATATCTAAATGATCAATTTCCAAATTCATTTCAGTTGCTAGAGCAAGAAGAAAACGAATTGTACTATATCGTACTACAGGAGAAAAAATATCCAAATAATCAACCCCAAATTGTTGACTATAGCCTTTGGCTACTAATCTGGCCTTAAACCTACCTATTTTTCCCTCGATATCCCTTTTAACTTTAAAAACCCATTTATTTTTAACAATTGCTCTACCTTTGGGTTTGTCTATTAAAACCCACGTTTTATTGTTGTGGAGAGATTCCATCTCAGATTTCATAGCATTTACCCATTCATCAGAATATCCACTACTCAAGGCATCATCTACAGTAAAAGGTTCATCAATACCATTAGAGAAAACACTGTATGCTATAAAATCAGGAAATTCTCTCGTCTTACGATCACGTAGATTATATCTTCTTTCTTCGATAGGTTCTGTCTCCTCATCTAGTGTATCTTCATTTCCTTGGGAAGTTTCGTCTCCGTCTTTTTCTTCATGATGACTCGAATCCACGCTCATTGTTTCTTCAGAAAATCCTTGGTTTTCTGAGTTTGTGGGTTCGATGATCAATTCATGTTTGGGTTGACTTCCTGAATCTTTTCCATTATTTGAACTATGGAATGTTTCTTCCAAGAAAATAACATCCCTCGAAATGACGATTTTTCGGGTGGAGGGATCCATCAATCTGTATCCCTTGGAACTCTCACTATATCCAACGAAAAACATTTCTTTGCTTTTCGAGTCCAGTTTCTTCCTTTTTTGAACTGGTACATGGGTAAAAGCAGTACAACCAAAAATTTTTAATTTTTCCAAATTGACTTGCTCGCCAGTCCATTTCTGTTCAGGAACACTACCAGGAATTTTCTCTGCAGGAGAACGGTTGATCAGATATATGGCTGTATTTGCAGTTTCAGCCACATTCTAGGATCACATTTTGAATCCAACATCATCGATCTCGCTTTTTCCATAATAGTTCGGTTGTATCGTTCTGCTAATCCTGATCGCGGATTAAACATGGAAGTAGACAAAATAATATTCAAGTTGGAACATCCTATCTGATAAAATCAAATCAGAAGGAAAAATGAGAGTGACATGTCAAAACACTTTGATGGAAAATGGTTAAATTAAAAAATTTGGGTATAGGAAATTGTCAAATATGAATGTTAACAAACTCTGTATATATTATGTAAGCTATAGAAATGTAAAAAAAAAAAAAAGGAAAACCCAAAAAAAAAAAATTTAAAAAAAAAAATAACAAATGAATGTAATTAATTTGAAAAATAAAAATGTGAAAATACAAGAAGAACTGAAGCAAATCAACCATTAGACAATATAAAACTATCAAGAAAAAACCACTCACCTTCAGAATACAGCCAAGTCCTATCCGTGACGTTGCCAATAACAAGGGGGCTTTCCACAGTGGAGCTGCAACCTCCAATATCTGAAGAATACTTCCAGGATTTACGAGAACACTCAAGAGAAAGAATAACAGGTACTTTTCAACCCAGAACTAAACAAAGTGGGCGTATTCGTGTCAGAACATTATTTTCTTTTCATGCTCATTAACTGATTATAACCCACAAAACTTATATTTACTAGTTAGTTTATTGCATATGAGCAAAGGTTTTTTCACATTTCTAGTTGACTGGTTGGTAAAATTATTAAAATTAAGATAGATTTCGCAGGCTAGGTATATTTAAGGATTCTTTTGAATAAAAGAAACATTATTTGGCTATCTTCTGGAATCATTTATTTATCTGTTTGATCACATAACCACAAATCTTTCCATAAAACAGTACATTGAACTTTGACTTCAAGTAGAGCAACCAGATAGCACCACTGAATCGAACCATGAGAAGGAGAAATATCATGTTTCCATGTTTCAACCGCTAGATTGAGGGTACGTAGATTCATTTCTATATATCTGAGATGACTTTTATATTAGAATTTCATATATGTCTGATATTTCATATATGTTAATTCGTCCGGATAGAGGCTTATATATCTTTAGATCTTTGTCACAATGATCAGTGTGAATTTATCCATGTTAGTGGAAAGATGAGCAATGTTATAGACAAATTTGGTCGCAAAAGGAAATGTAATCATACTTCAATCATACATAGACCTACTGGTGTTGGTTTAAAGCACACACAAGATGGAGACTATGATATGCAGGGCAAACGATTGAGGAATGTTGGTGATCCAATTGATGCGAGCGATTGTGTAACCCTCACATATCTCGACAATCAAATAACAGGCACGAAGGAAGTTACTCTTGCTGCTGTACAAGCATCCGTTCAATCAGCAGTGGACATTGTATTAAAAAGAATTGAATCGTTGGAAAAGAAAAATTCATCCACTCATGGAGGGACATCTGATCAAGCATTATTGCATGTTCCCACCAACTGGTTGCCTACCCAACATGTGATTGAAGATTCTCAGTATATGTAAAAATATATGATGTAGTTAAAAATCTGTTTTCTTGTGTGTTATTTGAAAGAAATAAAATTGGAAAAGATGCTTAATTGTGTGTTTTATTTAGAATTTGATGGAATACACTCAAACTTTGAGTGACAACTTTCAGAACATTAATCGATATTTCGTCAGACCAGAAAAATGCCATAGAAAATTAATTACAAGTCAACTATCTCACCATCTCAATACCAACGATATTTGTAGCTAATGATCTGTAAGAAAAAATATTAGTGATATAAGTATATTTTTCCAAATATGATAATAAAAAGACTTCATGAAGCAGAAGATGGCGCCCCTCTCACGCACCATCCCGTGTGACCAACCAATAATTCAAATGTACACTCCAATCTGCTTTATGAAGTCTAGGAAAATCAACACTATTCAAAGTTATCAACTAAACATTATTAGACATTATTTAGGATATTTATCACAATGCTCCTTATATAAACCCTCATGAAATTTAAAAATTAATAAATTCTCCTGATATTGAGCCTCGCGATTGGCATTCAATTTTTCCAATTCTTCCATTCGCCTTTTCAATTTTGAAGCCTGTCGAAGGTGTTCATCATGTTCTAATTGAACTTGTCTCAATTCGTCATAAGATGGACGGGAACGTTCGACCTCCCGTCCAACCTTATCCATCATCTCCTTCAACTGTCGTCTATTGGACAATACAATGTCTGCCATTGAAGACGATGATGGATTCGACTTTCCATCTCTTTTCCCACCTCCGACCTCCTTGGACGATGTTGGTATAGGTTCAGCTGAAGCAACAGATGGTCTACGATAATTACCATCGATCGGTTTAGCCGCCACCGGTGCTAGGGATTCCACCACGATGGCTGTGTCGGGTACTACATTTCGCTGCCGCCTATTACTGGCGGCCCGTGCAGTTGGCATGGCGTATGGGCTGTATTTCCTCACACCATCCTTAAACTTCTGCAGTCCCGAACACTTGGCAGATCCTCTCTTGGAGACTTTTGCCTTTATAGAGCCTGCTTTTTGGTTAGTTGCTTCACCGAAGGAGGTCTCGTGGTGAATTCGTCATCGGAATCCGAACACCTGCGCTTCATGCTCAACCTCGATGGTCCAGCGTCGTTCAGGGATGGTACGGGTGACAAAAGAGCTGGCAATGGGTTATTCCATTCGGAACATTGTGATAATCTATCATCCTGAATCACTCCACCTTCTCTTTGGGATGGTCCCGCCACACTAGCTTCACGACTATCACGTTCATCACCATCTACTCCAGGGCGAGCCAAAGCCATGATATTCATAATTGTCAGTGCAGCGGAAGCATCCTGCGATGGGGTGGATTTCTTCATGATGAAAATCTGAAACAAAGCTAAAAATGTTAGATAGATACCAGCGAGCAGAGTCGAAGGAATGATTGTTTCGATGCAGCACTCGTAGTTTTATGCCTTTTCCCCACTCTTCGGGAGGAGGAGTCCATGTAGAGCGCATGCGCTGGCAATATGCAGGATGGGTGATGTTTACACGCCTTAGGTGAGTGTATGTTTTGGGGAGGGGATATTGAAGTTATTTCTACGACTCATCTTCTAGTTTCGATATGTATGAGTTTCTTGGAGTGGGATTGAGACCAAAATAATATAAATTAAATCCTTCAATGGTAGGACTTCATTCGAAAACTTTTATCTTGTTTAGAATTATCAAAATGTGTTTCAAACGTGCCGTTGAAGAAGTTGTCAACATGATGGAAGAATTGAATATTCAAGAGGAAGCAGGCTTCATGGAAGAAGCAGAAGCAGATGCTGCAGGTGAAGCAGATGCTGCAGAGGTAGAACCAGCAGCAGCAGTGAACCCCGCCAACGATGAGGGAGCATTGGCTGACGAAGACGAAGACGATCATTTGGTTACCGTTGATGAAGGGTTAGGAGATGACGTCTTCGACGACCTGGATGAAGTGTTGTCCAGAGGCAGGGTGATCAATACCGCATCGATTGCTCACCAGGATATCCTGTACTGTGTCAACTACAGTATAACAGAGGTGATGACGAGGGATGGGATGGCGAATTTGTGTTTTGAATGTTTCTCCACATTCAGCGGAATGATCAATTTCCATCAACGGTGTTGGGCATTTGATATGCACGTGAGAGGGAAGTTGAGAGACATTGAGATGAAATTTTGTGACCGCTGCAAAATTCCATTATTTCAGGTGAAATTGGCAGATATATGTTGCTATTGCAATAGTTAGTTTCATTTGAAATAATGGATCAGGGATGATTGTTAAATATATATTGTATATTTTTTTAAATATAAATTTATTTTGATGTTGACCTTTTTTTTTTAATAAGTTACCTTTCCTAATAACAGTCCTATAATTTTTCTACTTCCAAACAATAAACATTTCTGCATATGGTGAAATTGGTTTCAATGCAAAAACAGATTTTTCTGAATCATTCAAATAATTCTAACATGTCTGAGCTCGAATTAATTTTCCCTTCTTTAAAGCAATAGATCAATGTTGAAATAATATATCATTTAGTCTACACATAAAATATTCTTATAAATTGGAGACTTAGAATTTTTTGAAACTCGAAATGAACAAGCACATTCCTACTATGCACTTCATTCCCACTCCTGACATCCCCTCCACTCCTCTGAATGATATAAATAGTGTTGCACATCGATCATCTCCTCACTTCTGATCATCATGTCAGGTGTAAGTAAAGCTTCTGCTGATTCGAGTGAATATGTGTTGGAGCGTGGTGATTCACCACCTCCAAGTTTGTTACCAGTGGATGATGGTCCCATCCAAGTCGTGGAGATTAGCTCTACTAGTGGCCATATGGATATGGAAGCATCAACTTCGGACCTCCAGCGGATTGGACTTCTGACTCTGATTCAGAGTCATCTTCGTCATCAACCATAGATAGAAGATCATTTCATGGAGATGACGATTGGTGGTTCAGCGATGAGGAAGGTATGGACAAAGACCATGTTTGCAATCAGTTCTGCGGCTGTGTGAGCGATGCGGAGTGTGAAAGAAATGAGCAGGATGAGTGGTGGGACTTAATGCATTTCCGTAGACCGGGACGCAGACGGCCGACCGTACTGCAACCGGTGGAGGACGAAGTGTTGGTGGTTAGTGATGATGATGATGATGTCATCATGATAGACTCGGACGATGATGATGATGATGTCATCATGATAGACTCGGACGATGACGTCATTGTAATAGATTAGAGGTGGAGTAGATATTGGAGGGTAAATTTTGAAGGTAGTACTCACAGGATGATGCGATGGTTGGGGCATCATCCACAGGGTGGGCGCGCGCGGGGCGCCACCCTCTACTCCACCAAGAATTAATTTTTTGAATAATAAAATAGTTATACATCAGAATGATGAAAGTTGAAGAACATCGGTGCGCACACAATGATATATGTCAAATTTTTATATTTTTTTCCCAAGTATTCAATATCACTTGGGCACAGAGAACATAATGTTATAAAGTTAAGAATAAGCAAAAAACTTATATCTAGTGAAATCACATTCAGTATTTACAAAAAAATATTCTTAAATTACTGATGGAAATAAGTCTATTTGAAACTTGAATGATCGACTACATTCTTACTCCACGCTTTACCCCCACTCCTGACATATCCCCCTCCACTCCTCTGAATGATATAAATACAATCACACGTCCATCATTTCCTCACTTCTGAACATCATGTCAGAAGTAACCAAAGCCGCTGCCGATTCCACTAGTAATATATTGGAACGTGGTGATTCACCACAACCAAGTTTATTGGAGTTGCCAGCTGGTGGTGGCTCCATTCAAGTGAATGAAGTGAGCTCTTCTTCCGCTCAATCATATGAGTCAGATTCAGACTCAGACTCATCCACTTCGTCTTCTGACGAATCTGAAGATTCCATCGATTGGGATTTTGCTGAAAACGTCCACGAATGCAACGAAAATTGTGGTTGTGTTCCTAACGTCGTATTCTATGGCGATTTATATGATTATTTGTGAGGGGTAAAATAGATATTGGGGTGTACATTCTCATGGGTAGGTACACACAAGGATGGTGCGAGGTTGGGGCACCATCCACGGGTGGGTGGGCGCTCTCTACTTTATCAAGTATTAATTTTCAAATATATTTGGAAATAAAACATTTATATATATATATATATATATATATATATATATATATATATATATATATAAGGGACAAATATACGATCTCACTTGGGAAAATGAAACATGATGTTATATAGCTCATACTATACATTTATTCATCAATCACAGAATCTTTGATGGAATATTTTCAGTCTATGAACAGCATTCAATGTTGGATCAATAATGTTAGCAGCTTCATTTATTCTTCTTCGAATCTCATTCGATCTGCTGCCACATATTGCCAATACGTCTTTCGTGCATTTTTATATGCATAACTCCAAGTTACCAAATAGTAGGTTTCATTATTATTTTCATTTATCATTACTCTTTTCATAGTGGTGTACGTGTGTGTGTGTATGCGTGATGCGACTTATTCAAACTACACAATTCAAATGAAGTGATTATATTGAATATTATATATATATATATATATATATATATATATATATATATATATATATATATATATATATATATATATATATATATATTTCGTTGTGGATTATCTGACACAATAAAGAAAAGAAATATTTTATTTTATTTTATTTAATTTTATTTCTATTTATACTATGGATATAAAAAATCTATAGATTCATCCGAGTCGACCTCTTCATCCGATTGCAGATATATTGTTTCGTCCGAGTCATAGTTTGAATCTTCTGCAGGTATATTGACTTGAAGATCTTCTTCTTCATTGGGCACCCATCGCTCCAAATTATGGTCCCATATACGGCGCGGACGGTAGGTTGTTCTCTCTCTCCTCTCATAGTCATTGAAGTTGAACTGACTTGATTGTCCTGGATAGATGCACTATCCGAAGGATTTGGTGTAACTTCCTGGGGTTGTACGGGACCAGTGGTAGAGTCAGCTTCACATATAACTTTAGACATTTTGGATGCTAGTGTGAAGGAATGAATCAGAAACCATTCAATTTATAGATATCGAATGAATATGAGAATACAGTTAGAAGTATCGGGAGTACCCCCTCCTACACATGAGTGTAGATGGAAGGGAGAGTGTCGAAAATATGTGTATAAAAGGTGACACACATGCCTACTACATCACATTAAAGTTTCAATCTTTGATTCTTACATTGAGTTTGAAAATATCATTAAAGTTATTGAAATGAATACCGCCGAAAGTTGCAGCATTTTATCAACTTTGTTGGGTGATGGAGCTGAGAAGTATTTGTCAAATGATGTGATTGCAGAATTGGGTCAACCTGAACATTCCAACACTACAACCCAGATGATTTGCGGATTTTGATATGACCGAGTTTATCATGATGACTGATGAACCAACAATAGCAACAGCAACAACAATTGATTATTTGGAGCGTGATATTGAAATATCTGAATTATTGCCAACCTGTTCTTCGCTGCCCAATAAGGAGGAAGAGAAAGTAAGACGGGTGAAAAATAGGAGGAGAAATACAGTCGATGTTACCGACCTGGTGGTTCCAAAACCCGCTTCTTCCAAGGCTAAAGGAAGGTCAAAAAAAGGCAATTCAAGGAGAACAGCATCATCATCATCTCTTACCCCAGATTCCATATCAACGTCACTATTGAATTTCATTGATCTTTCATCGTATGCCCCCTGCAGAAATGTGTTGGAATTCAAAAGTTGGTGAAAAGAGGCATCCTTGATAAGAAAGCAGTCCTTGCTCAGTGGACGAAAAGGATCAAAGTTTGCAAGAGGACGTGAAAACCATAAGTAAACTTCAGGAGCGCATTGCAATCATGAAGAGGGATTTGGCAAAAGTTGAAAATCAATATGATTCTCTGCTAGCCAAAGTTGATGTGGAGCGGAGAAATAACGATGATTTGCGCAAGAATGCAGAGAAGGAGCTGAATGAATTCCACAACACCAAGGAAGCTGTCATGATGACATACCAGAAGTGCATAAAAGACTTGAACAATGTATTTCACAGTGATAGTGAATAGTTTTAATTTAATAAATGTATTGAATTGAGCATATTGAATTTGAATGTGCAAATGTAATTGTGTGGGTTGTGGACAATTAAAATAAAAAATACTTTGAAGCATAAACTAGTTTATTATTTTAAAACATTATATCATATAGAAATATTTACAAAATGGCATTCTTTGAGATCCATGAATTGTGTCTCCTTGGATTATCCTAAACCATTTGACAAACCCTTTTTGGCCTTTTCTCTGCAATATCTTCTCGACAAGGTACACGTCCGGATTTTGAGTTTCCTGCAATTCAGCTTCATAGAAGCAGCCTTGAATAGGATTCTTATCCATGTCTTCGAGAATGTATGTTGGTGGATATGTACTATTGGCTTTGACGACTTTGAATAATTCCGTGGTGAAGTTGGCTTCATAGCCCTTCGAATAAATTTTATACTTGCTTATACGAACTATGTCATTTACTCGATATTTTGGCTTGATTTTTTCATCTTCTTTCTTTTTTCTTTTTGATGATTTTCAACTTTGTAGTGGTTTTAACTTCGATGGGTTTCATACCTATTAGCGAAGTTTCTTATGGTTATATCTATGCGTTATAGATTGGAAGGATTTCCAACCATTTATGATTTCCATTCATTGAAAACTCCTTATAGATCCAAGTTTTGATTGTTCGAATTACCCTTTCAGCCATAGATGCTTTTGTAGTACTAAAAGTGGAATAATGTTTAATATTTTTCGCTCCATCAATGATAAAAAAATTGCTATTGTAAAATTCCTTTCCTTGATCGCTTTGCACATGTTTCTGGAGAATATTTGGCATCTTCCAATACCATCCCATGGCATCAGTTATATCTTCACCGGTTTTGTTCTGACTGGTTTTGTCCACAAATATTTAGAGTAACAATCGATGACCACCAAAATGTATCGATAACCTTTATTAATTTTGGCATAAGGTTGAAATTCTGCCAGATCTATTTGCCACAAATCTCCTCTACCTTTGACGACAGTTGATCTTCTGAAGTTACGACGAGCTGGCTTATGTAACCTGTCCACAATATGACGTTTGATATTATTAGCCTTTTCTTCTTCTTGTTCTCTGGTGATGTCGCAATGATGAAGTGATTGTTCAATAAAATTGTATCAATATATAATACCTTCTTCACGTAGCTCCTCTATTATTGATATGATCTCATTTTCATGTCCTGTGTGACCGGATGCTTTCGAAGCAATTAACAATCGCAAACGATCCACTAACTCTTTAGGTTTATTCCAGTATACATAATTCTTCGGTTTCGATGCAAACACTTTCTGACTTTATTTTTGATTCCTTCACCGCTTTGATTCACAAATGTATTGGAATTATTTCTCGATTTCAATAGTGGTCTTATGACTTTTGATATTTCCTTGATTTTATATCTTATTCCATTTTCACTTCATACTTTTGTACAATGATTTCGTAAATCCAAAATTTCGATATATGTGTTTCGAATTTTGCATTACCAACTCCAGGCGGTTTCTTGAGGAATATCAAGTTATATAAATCGAAGTCCCAGGGTATTGACGTAATTGCATAGTACCATCCCAAAAGGAAATATTTCCATCATCAAAACGGACTTCTAGATTCCCATTTTAGTGTTTGTGTTGAAGGATCTACCCTCACACCATAATTCACATCATATGCACTATTGCCATTTCTAATATTTTGCAAATGTTGTTTCAGTCTCAAACCATTGCTGGAAGATTCCAAATCTCGTGAACTCGTCATTGATGAAGTAGGTGTTTCGAATAGGGTAGTTGCAGCTATTTTCTCGCCATCCACATCTTTGATAGTTTCATTATCAATACCTGAAAATGATGTATCGCTGCTGAAAGATTGTTTTTTCCCAATTGGAGTGCTGGTTCGGATGGATCGAGAAGGTGTAGACGGTTTCACAATAGCAGCAGAAGAAAGAGCATTGAGTGGTTTTGTGATAGGATCATAAAGTTTTCGAGGCAACTTTTCTTCCACATTTCCACTTTTGATGGAATTGAATTTTTGTCGAACAGCTTCGGTCGCTTGAACTAGTTGACGTTTCAAATCCATTTTGGTTTCCACACATTCATCTCGCAAGAGATTCATTATTTCGATGACGAGTTTATTGTAGTGACCTTGACGGAGTTCGATGAATGATTAAGTCTTTTCGAATTGAGATATCAAGGATATATGAAACTATCAAATCCTTTGCGATATCGTCCATCACATACTTTTCGATCTTTATCAATGACAAGGAATCCATATTGATCATCCCAGCAATTCACACACATCATTTGAAATTCTTTGAATGTGACATCGGGCGAGACGTGATCCGAGAAAATATGATGTAAGTTCATCTCGTCTTGCTTGAATATGACGATGAAGTTGGTGTTGTCACGCACTAGCTGTTTGGGAACTCGTGAATAGGTCTGTGCTAGATAGAAGCAATCAACATCTTTATGGCGTCCCATACAAAAATATGATCGGATAATATCCTGCTTTTCGCAAATCACATCATCAAAAATGAAAACGGAATTTGGTTTGGCATCAGAGGGTTGCACAATGTCTGCATTATTACTGAATGTGAAGAAACTCTTTATGGCGTCCCATACAAAAATATGGGATATCGCAAGTATTCATATTTCGGTTGATTCAACGACTTTGAATAGAGATAAACGTTTGCAAATCGCAATCCTTGTGGATGTGTCGTAGAGATATCATGGCATTTGTCTTTCCACAATTTGACGGACCGATGATTAATGAGCGAACAGATGATGGAAGTAGTGGGCCATGTCTCAATGAGTTCGCTCCATTTAATCCAGTCCCGATTTTCTCATCCAAATTATCTACTGCAAACTCTTCTTTTTGCTTGACAATGCGCATTGTTTGACGGTTCGACACTTATTAACTTATTAGTGCAAGATGTGTGAGATATGTTTCATTTAAATGTCTACCACCACACGGAGCAGACGTAAAAGCAAGAGATCGAATAATAAAAAAAAAGGTCGAGGATTTGTGAATTCTTTAATAAATAAATTGCCGTTTGAATTGCATTTACCTGGAGGATATCAATATTGTGGACCCGGAACTAAATTACAAAAACGATTGGCGTAAAACACACGACATTCAATACTCGGAGAATCTCGACGATATTGAAGCTAGACATAAAGCAGACAAACAACTTGAATACAGTGCTTGGGATAGGGTCAAATCGAAGGACGCAAGCATTCGTGAGAGAGCAGCCGCTCTACTCGTCACCAACATAATGAAGGCGAAAAGGCGTTTCGGTATGGGTTGTGATGTGAACAATGTCAAACAACGAAGGAGAAAAAATAAAGCATCGAAGAAAAATGGGCGAAATAAAATCAGAAAAGTAGCATTCGGAGCAGGAATTGTACGAAAAGTTCGGAATGAATTACATAAAGCTGGAGGTAATCAATTCGTGACAAACAATAGAAAGATGGCCACAACAATGGCATTGAAAGCAGCACGTAAATATTTGAAGGCAGCAAGCGGAAAGAAAAAAATTCGCACACCTCGCATAATACCTATTCCGAAAGTTGGTGGAATTTTACCATTGATACCAATTTTTGCCGGATTGTCTGCATTGGGTAGTTTGGCCGGTGCTGCTGCAGGTATAAGCGGAGCTATAAATTCGGCAAGTGCGAGCAGAAATGATCTGAAAGAGGTAAAACATCATAACAGAAAGATGGAGGTGATAGCTTTAGGAAAAAAGGGTAGTGGTATATTCTTGAAACCATATCGCAAAGGTCTTGGTATCTATCTCAAACCATATACATCAAAAAACTAATTGATGCCCTACCTCTTAAACCTCTCACAGATATAGATCTTACATATTATGCCAAACAATTGAAAATTCCACATTTTCGTGGGGTGTTCATGCGTGATAATTTGCCAGCCTCAGGACCACGTAATCATGAAACAGCCATCATCAATTTGGATGGATTCAGCGGTCGAGGAACACATTGGGTGGCATACAGGAAAATTGGAAGAGTTGCAACATATTTCGACAGTTTTGGAGATTTACCCCCACCAGTGGAGTTGGTCCATTACTTCCGGAAAGGTACACATGCAGTCGAAAAAATTATGTATAACTATGAACGTGAGCAGAAATACAATACAGTTGTGTGTGGACACTTATGCTTGAAGTTTCTCTCTCTTCCAATCGCCTGAAAAAACTAAAATGGATTTCACGCCAGAAATGGATCGAGAGGCTATTAAGAGAATGGGGCATTCCCTCATCGCATATTCAAGATTACGCAGCTTGAAAAAAATGAGTAAAGGTCAACTTGCAGATATGCCCAAAGAGGTCATGATTTCTTGTGCAGCTAATGAATTGCATCGGTTTGGGAAATACTTCCCAAACACCTTCAAGAGGATATTGATATTTTAAAATATAGATATTGCTATGAACATCATATGGACAATGCAAGTGTTGGAACATCAAATTCCAGTGATGTGAATGACGGACCCATACCTCGAAAACTATTTTGTTGTTATTGCACCATCGATGATTGTAATATTGGCGCCAATAACAATCAAGTTGAATTGGGACACACAATGCCGCCGAGGAAACGAAGAAAATTATATCACATGTGTTGTGAACAACAATAAAATGATTTGTTATCATATGAATGCAATCAGTCATGTCACGAAAGTTCGAGCTACAAGCTGTTGGAACCAGTGTCTTGAGTGCAGACTTCTACCCACCCATTGAGCTGGATAAAAATAGCCGTTATGGATTGGGGCTTTTGGGATTCTATGGATGCAACACAATCCACAACATCACGGAAAAGAACAACTTGATCACTGTTGCCATCCCTTTAGAGGAAACTACACTCAGTATGATACATAGGATAGAAATTCCAAGTGGCGCATATGAGATAGAAGAAATAAATGCTGTTATCCAACGAGAACTTGAATTCCACGTATTTCATGGCGCGAAACATGATGACACCACATTGGATGAATTGTTCAGCCTCCGAGCAAACAATAATACATTCAAATGTATGATGCAATCAAAGTATGTGGTGAACCTGAAACATGAAAACTCAATAGCATCCCTGTTGGGATTCGAGAAGAAAGAATTCAGTGCAAATCGCATGCATGAATCTACATCTCCTGTGAATATTGTACCCGTGAGACTCATTCGATTGGATTGCAATATCATTTCAGGATCATACATAAATGAAGAAGAGAATCATATTCTTTTTTCATTTGATGTTGATGTTGAGCCGGGTTATAATATAACAAAAGAGCCAAACAACATTATTTATATGCCCATCAGCCCGGAAGGACGTCAGTTCATCGACAACATCACTCTGCGCGTATTGGATCATCGAAATAATCTCATTGATTTCGGTAGTGTGGAAGAAATAGTTGTCATATTGGAATTGAAGAAACTACAATAACGAATGTAATGGGTTTTTGCTACAACAAACGACAAAACAGTGAATACGAAATATTTTCACCAAACAAAGATCGTCATTCATCAAATATCGTCAAAAAGAAAAGTTTTGCCAGGAAGAAGGTCATTCCACAAGTGTATGCTGAACGACAAAGACATACATTGTCAGCGAGAGATCTTAATTTTCTAAAATCGATTGGACTCCGAATTCGACAATAAAATGGTACTCGAAGCAAACAGTGACAAGTTGAATATTTTCAAAGAACCAGTGGTCGATCATTCTCTCATAAGTCTGCACGAGCATACCTATAAGCCGTATGGTTCACCATTGTTCAAGAATTCAGATGAAATCCGAATTGCAATCAACAATCAAGATGTAATACTGGACATTGCCGACAGTTTCATTTACATTGAGGGAAAATTCATTCCAAAAGAAGTGAACAAAGTATGCTATCTTTCCAACAATGCTTTGGCATTCCTCTTCGATGAGATCCGCTATGAAATGGGTGGTGAGCAAGTTGCCGTTGTTCGAAAACCAGGCATAACATCCACAATGAAGAATATGGTTTCATTTGGTCAATCACACTCTCACATGCTTTTGACAACTGGATGGGGGCTTTCCGACACAAAACAACACATCATTGATGCACCCAGTCATTTATTCAGTGGAAAACTACCTCTCAAATATATGATGGGTTTTGCCGAGGATTATAAGAAGAGCATTCTGAATGCAAAACAAGAACTGATTTTGATTATAGCTCGCTCATTCAAGAATTCATATATTGGAGAAGTTGATGCCTCTTTGGAAATTACAAAGATTGAATGGAAAATAAAACATGTTGTGCCCGATGACAAGCAGAAGCTCAAATTATTCAGTAGAATAAATAAGAGTGGTCTGAATTCAAAAATCAAGTTGGCTTATCGTATGTGGGATCTTTATGAATTACCCTCATTGCGTAGCACATCTTCAGACATATGGGCAATAAAAACAACCAACACTTTGGAAACACCTCGCTTCATAATTATTGGTTTTCAAAGTACCACTGCATCCGAAAACAGAACACTGGATGTGACAAAATTCATAAATGCAGACATTAATAACATCCGAGTGTATTTGAACTCTGAAGTCTACCCATATGAGCGTTGGAACCTGGACTTTGATAAAAAACTATTCTCTTCAGCTTACTATGCATATGAGGACTTTCAACGTAGTTATTATGACAAAGATATGAGTGAACCTCTTATGGACCTTGAAGCATTTCAACAGAATCCCCTGTTCATCATTGATTGTTTACATCAACCGAATGCTACAAAATCATCTACAGTGGATATCAAGCTGGAGTTCGAAACAAGAAAAACTAAATTTCCAGCCAACACCAAAGTCTATGCACTCATTATACATGACACCTTCTTGACTTACAATGCATTGGATGGCTCTGTTCGTAATTCACTTTGAAATGTTCAATATTTTATTTTTGTACTATATCTGAATATTTTTAAGTATATCAATAATGTTTATGTGTAATGGAAAAATAAATAAACAAGATTTTGTAAATATATGTTTTATTTCATATCAAATATCTACATGATCATATTCATCATCATATTCATCATATAGTTGATATTTCTCGATGATGTCATCAGGTAGGAATGGTAAAAGGGTGTGGAGAAATCCTTCCAGATCCAATTTGATCATTTCTTCACAGAATTGTTGCAAGTTTAAGGCTCCTTGGCTGAATTCCTCACAAAGTATTGTACCCTTGACGTACTTCTCGGATAAATGTGCACATCTTTGGATTTCATCTTCATCGAAGCAAACATTCAAATCATAGACTGTAGCATGGAGGACATCTTGACTCAAGGCATTCAAGTAAGAGTTCAATCTCTCGATGGCTGTATTGATGTCCAGGCTTCCGTCCAACATTGACTCGAGTAATGCATCCACATATTGAAAACTGAAACGAAAAAAAGAATTGTCAATATATTCCATTGATATTCAAATAATTTTACTTACATGAGAAAAATGTGATGCTCCAAATATAGTACTTCTACACTGAATGTTATTTTTTAATGGAGAAATATCTATATTCAACATAAAATCACTATATCCTAACTATTAATATATAAACAATATTATCATTTAATGTAGTTGAATTCTACTAGAGGTCGAGTTCTCAAACTTCCTGCTACTTGTGGACTCTGACCCAAATATGTTATTGTATATTTGAAATCTGAAGCATTTATGCAACTGACATCGTCCGCATTGAATTCATCCGAAATACTTTTTGACAGCCATGATTTGAATAAAGTATCATTATCATCACGTAATGTCATTAGAATAGATCTCCCATATCGGGTTATACAAATCGTCATACCAAGTATGTTGAAAGCTTTACCGATGGGTAATGATGATATTGGTCTTTGTTCAAAGCTCCCACTCTTTCAATTATTGAAGAATTGATCTCTTCAAATCCACAACTTTTGGAAGAAAAGACATGGTAAGACTGTATGGAAAACTGTAGATTATTTCACCTTATAAAAAGTACACTCACTGAATTGAGAAACTTCTCGTACTCTGTATTCACTCTGATGATATTATCTAACATCTGATTCCTCATCAACGACTCCACACATTTTATAAGAGACATCCCCACCCCATTTCCAGTAGATGGGAGTGTGAAGGTCAGTGCGCTTGAACATCAACACATTCATCAATACTCGCAGTTCACTCCTACCTCTCTCACAGGATGAACGCCCTCCTCGCTTGGAGAGTGCAAGGATTCATGAAGGTCATGACTACACAGAATATGTATGCCTACACCACAGCTTTAGTTAAGGTCAAACAAAAATCGAGATCAAATCTTGAGGTTGCCGAAACAATCCCAACATCAAAACTCAAGGTCAAATCTCAAAGTCAAAACTTAATGTTATGAATCTCTAGGTCAAACTCAAGGTCAAAACTGAATTCGAATCTCAAAGTTGACCAAACCCAATGTCAAAACTCAATGACAAATCTCAAAGTCAAATCTCAAGGTCAAACACACACCACATTGCACACCTGCAACCATTCAAGGTCACACGTGACGTCATAGTGGTGGGGGGAGAGCCAGAACCGGCTTAAATCTCCTACTGAAAGCATTTAAGAAGGTTTTTTTATTAATATTTTTTTCTTTAGCATTTTTTCATCCGAAGTTTCCTTTTCAACTGACGAAACCAAAAAGGAGGAGGTTCTCCAGTCGACGCGTATATTTCATTTTCACAAGATTTTATTTAACTTGCTTCGTTCGTAAGTCATTCGTTCTGTCATTCGTTCTGTCATTCTTTCCGGCTCAGAATTTTCAATCCATTTCTGGAACACTTGCTGACATCCGATTGAGCTTAGATTTGGCAGGTGTTCATAATTCCGGTAACAATGAATTATGAATTTTTTGTTGGTTAAAAAGAAAATGGCGGCTCCAAGATGATGACGAGTTTTGTGATTATGGTACTATTCGATTCAAAATTGGTCTGTGGGGGTTTTCGGGGACAGAGATTCTGAATTTTTTGTCAAAATTTGAAAATTGAAAATGGTGGCTCCAAGATGGCGGAAACATTTTGTGATTATTGTCCGATTCGATTCAAAATTGGTATGTGGGAGTTTTCGAGGTCGGAGATTATGATTTTTTGTACAAAATTCATAAATTGAAAATGGAGGCTCCAAAATGGCCAAGGACTTTCGTGATTATGGTCCGATTCTATCCAAAATTTGTATGTGGGGGCATTCGTTAATTTTTTTTTAAAATTTAAATTGAAATGCAGTTCTATGAATTCTGTTAGAAAAAAAAACAGAATGACGCTCCAAGATGGCGGACGAGGTTCAGGTTTATGGTACAATTCCATTCAAAATTGGTATGTGGGGGTTTTCAGAGTCGAAGATTATGAATTTTTCTTTAAAATTCATAAATTCAGAATGGCGGCTCCAATAAGGCCGATGATCTATGTATTTATGGTCTTATTCTATTCAAAATTGGTATGTGGGGGTTTTCAGGGTCGGGGAATATAATTTTTCTACCATAATTCAGATATTCAAGATGGCAGACGAGATTTGTAATTATGGTGATATTTGATTCAAAATTGGTTTGTGGGGGCTTTTGGGCTCGGAGATTATGAACTTTTTGTCAAAATTCATGAATTCAAGATGGCGGGCAAGTTTTGTGATTATGGTCCGATCCGATTCATAATTGGTAAGTGGGGGTTTTCGGGGTCGGAGACTATGAATGAATTTATGAATTTGTGATGGCTCCAAAACAGCGGAGGACTTTTGTGATTATGGTCCAATTGGGGTTTTTTGAGTCGGAGATTATGAATGTCTTGTCGAAATTTATAAAAGTGAAATGGCGGCTCAACAATCAATTTTTGTTAACGAAAAAAACCAAAATGGCGCTTTAAGATAGCGGATAGGTTTATGGTTCGATTCGTTTCAAAATTGATATGTGGGGGTTTTCAGGGTCGAAAATTATGAATTATCTTCAAAATACATGAAATAGAAATGGCATCTCCAAAATGATCTGATCATATTGAAAATTGGTATGTGGGGGTTCATGGAGTCAGAGATTATGATTTTTTTTTCAAAATTCTCGAATTCAAGATGGCGGACAAGTTTTGTAATTATGGCACGATTTGATTCCAAATTAGTGTGTCGGGGTTTTTGGGGTCGAAGATTATGAATTTGGTCGAAGACTATTAATTCATAAATTGAAGATTGCAACTCCTAGATGGTGGATGAGTTAATCTTCAGATGGTCTCCTCATCAAATAACTAGATAGCTCAGAACTTACAGGAAGAACAGGCCTCATCATAACGATGCTTCAACAAAAATGCAAAGATTGAGGCGTACTCAAGTACTAAAGAGGCAAGCTTCCATTCAAATGCACTAAAAAGTAAAAAATAATTGTTTTGTTTGTGTGACGTAGGTTATTCCGTGAGTTCCAGATTCAAAAGCTTGTTGCTTTTGTATTCGAACTGTGTGACAAGCTTTCGAATCTATAACTAACTAACCTAACGTCACACATCCAAAATAATTATTTTTTACTTTTTTTTTATTTGAATAAAAGCTTGTCTCTAAAAAGTTTTTTATTAATTATTTCTTTGGATTTAGGCCATCTTTATACTAGTGGTCTCTGAGTCTCAGTTTTTCTGTAACTTCAACATTCACAGATTCACCAGGATATTTAATGTTATTTTCTACCAGAAGTACTATGTTGATCGAGAACCGTGATTCGCCGGGTACGTTAGCATCTGATACGATCAGGATCATGTTAATTATAATCCATAATTGATCATATCTCCAGTACCCATTAATGCTCCGCTGAAAAATTTGCAAACCTTCCGGTAATTCTTCAGCCACTTCGTTTTCTCCTGATGTACCATTCAAACTGTTGCATGTTTTCATCTGCAACATTACCTGTAATAACATGTTCTGTTATAACATTCGGAGTGTTATTGAAGCCTCTTCTGGTTTCTCTACCATCAATTGTGTCTTCAATGAAGATAATCCTTTGATACTATTCATATTCCAAGCAATATCTCCCTAAAACATTTTCAGTAACAGAAATTGAAAATATTTGTCAATCTTTGTTGAACAGGGTTTCTTTTTTCTGATGCATTACAAATTTTCAGATCAATTTTTTCTTCACATTTTTCAAAATTTTGGTCTGTCAGGTTGACTCTGATCAATTTTGATAGATCTCTTTCTGCCACGTCATTCTTAAGACATTTTATTTCAGGAGCTCTAATGAGTTTTTCCAAATCCTCATGAAGGAATGATGCTAAAGGTTCAGAAGATTGATAATATGTTAGAAAGGGTTCTAACATTTCTGGTAGGATGGAAAAAAAAATAGTTTGCATTTCAGAAGATGTTCTTGCAATCCATATTTCACATTTGATAATAAATATTTGTAGGCAGTTCGATATTACCAGTTCGAATGTAATTGTCTACACTGTGGCCAGTTTGTAGGACCCCATGAATTTTATGCAACCCACAAGAACTGATATCCATTGATTCCATCCATTGATTTGTCGTTTTCTACCAAGTGTTGTTCATCCTTGCACTTCTTCCCCTGTACTGATGAGGGCCAAGAGCCCGGAAACACATGTCAACGGTTAACACTTCTCTTGAGGGCTATTTCCATTAAATTCTTCCATTCTGTTTAACAGCCCCTCGATATTCCCCCCTTTCATCTCTACAATCCGGGACTCGGATGTCACGCAGGTAGCTATAGCTGCCTCCGTGGTGATGATTGTTGCCCTGGAATGCAGGGTCTGCTAACCGAAACCACAAATGCGGCTGGCTTCTGTGTGTTGACTCCGTTGATTTGTCATTTTCTACCAGTGTTGTTCTTCCTTGCACTTCTTCACCTGTACTGATGAGGCCGAGACCGAAACACGTGTCTACGGTTAACACTTCCATTTTGTTTAACATTCTTCTCGATATTCATCCCTTTATATATATATATATATATATATATATATATATATATATATATATATATATATATATATATATATATACATATACACATATACACACATTAAAGAAGTAATTCTTTATGTCGAGGAGAATGATAACACATATAATCAATATCAGAAAAATGAATCATTCGCATTCAGTACAAGTAGATACGAATATTCAGTTCACAAATAGTGATTTTCCCGAACAACTATCATAAAGACAATGGGAAGAAAAAAACAATGTTACATCATCAGTTTTATAAAAATGCTATTACCGAAATGTATTGCCTGATAGTGGCAATGAATGGCTATATTCTCCAGGAAGGACAGTTTTATTGCCGCAATTACTTTGTTACAGAAATACATTAGGATAAATACGCGTTTGTAAACTCGTTCCGTTATTCTGATGGCGTTCTCGAAAATACATCCGTCAGGAAGATTTTCCGGGGAAGATAGGATAAAATGAAGTAAATTGGTGCTTTGGAATTCGAAGCTTGACACGAATCAGGTTGGTTCAAAATACATAATAATTGAATGTTTGCTATGTGATTCAATAGACGAAGAAATATAAACATTAGGTCCAATTGGGAACCCCCTCACCCACAGCACCCCCCACTCCAGAATCTTCAATAGGACTGCCATACTTTAGACCAGGGCCAAACTGATTTTAAAACCCGAATCATGGAAAATTCTTAGCAGTATGAATTGAGAAAAATCAAGACGACCCCAGTAAAGGTTCCGGAAGGGTGGGGGGTAGCTGAATATACATTAATTGATATTGATTTTCACAATTGGCTGAAATATGCATCCCATCTGCCAAAGTTGTAGATAATTAAAAATTAACATTATTGGTGAATATTCTACCAATTAACGAAAATGCTATAAACGGTTTTTTCAATTTTATCTCCCCAATAACATTTTTTTTCATGGAACTTGGTGAAAACGTTTCTTCACGGCTTCATATTAGCTTCACTTGTTTGTTTGTTTGTTTGTTTGTAACCGACTCCTTTGGGCGCGATTTTGACCCACTTCCAGAGGTCCGAATGATTTGAAATTTGGCAGGTGTACATAATTCCCGGGGACAATGCATTAAGAAATTTTTGTGTGGACAAAAGAAAATGGCGGCTCAAAATGGCGTACGAGTTTTGTGATTATGGTACGATTCGCTTCAAAATTGGTATCTGAGGGTTTTCGTGGTCGGAGATTATGATTCTTTGTCAAAATTGAAAAATCAGGGGATGGCGGCTTTAAAATGGTGGCCGAGTTTTGTGATTATGGTCTGATTCCATTCAAAATTGGTATGTGGGGTTTTGGGTCGAATATCATAATTCTTTTGTAAAAAATTGAAAAAATTCAATATGGCGGCTTTAAATGGCGCCGAGTTTTGTGATCATGGTCTGATTCTATTCAAAATTGGAATGTGGAGATTTTTGGGGGTCCGAATATTATGATTCCTCTGTAAAATTGAAAATTCAAGTTGGCGGCTTTGAAATGGCGGCCGAGTTTTGATTGATTAAGGTCTGATTCTATTCAAAATTGGTATTTGGGGGGTTTTTGGGGTCGGAGATTATGATTACCTAATTTGATGAGATTATTCAATTTTCTGATTTGCAAAAAATTATAAAAATAGTTTAAAAAATAATAAAACACGCTTTTATAAATAAACCACACTAAAAGTAGGGAATGAGTAATAGTTAAAACAACTAAAGAACCTGCTTTATTTAAAAACCAGACTGAAAAATAAAAAATTAGAAAAAATTATTTTTATTAAAAAAAAAACGTGAGTGCATGACATCAAAATTATATAGTACATTACACACCTACACATCCCAGGCTTTTTTTATAAAATACATTTCTTCTTATTTTCTATTTTTTTCAGTCTGGTTTCTATGAAAGCGTGTTCTTTGGTTTTCTAAACTATTTTTTTAAGCAAAATAATAATTTTTCGATTGTATACGAATTTAAATGAAATGAATAATATATACAATATCCCATACGTCCAGCCTAATATGCCCTCATGTTGTACAGGGCGATGAGGAAAAATGCGAAAAAAGTTGAAATATGAAATTGGTCATAGGTGGCCAGTGATTCGAATTCTGGATCAACATTCGATTTTGAACAATATTTCCCTTGGAATTTGAATTCTACCTTGAGAAATAAAGTAATGGGATCATATTATTTTGAAAACAAAGCATTCTTTTCTATCTCCTTCGAATAGGGTCGTATAAAAGTCAATTTTGGTATTTGCATTTTAGGATTGGGATGAAGCAGATGTTTTAATCACGACTGATTTTTTTGAGAAATCAATAGTAAAAAAATTTTACATGCTGTGAACTTCATGCCAGACACTGTATATACAGTGCTAGTCAGTCCCCCCCCCCTCGTATCTTTTGGGCCCCCCATACTTATAATAATGAAATTTGGAGGGTGGAAATAAAGGATGTAGGGTTTCAACTGGTCATAACAGGACGCAAGCAAAAAGACGTCACAAGCCACTGTACCCCCCAAAATTTTTAATGGGACCCTATGGCAAGTAAATTCGTTTGAAAGGATTGAAAATACCTATTCAGTCATACCAATTTTGTTTGGGTTTCGGCTGATTTTGATTGATAACTAAGAAATACGAAAATTATAGTTTCGCATTTAATTAATAAAGATTTAAGAACCAGTTCTTATAATAAGTAGTTCAAAATGTGCTCCATCTACTTCCTGGCAGTAATGCATCCTATTCAAACTCTTGTCTCGTCCCAGTGTGTCAGCGGAATTGCCCTACATTCTTCAACAATTCGTTGTTTCAGAATGGCAATACTTCAGGTGCTGTAAGGTAAACCTTAGATTTCAAGTACCCCATAAAAAAAAAAAAATCTAATGTGTAAAGGTCCGGTGACTGAGCTGGCCATTCGATCGAACCCTGTCGTCCAATCCATCTACCACGATATTCTCCATCTAGGTAATGCCCTTGCACCGTAATAGGGGCAGGAGCACCATCTTTTTTAAACGTTATTTCCAAGTTGTCGAATTCATCTGATTATTCTAGAATTTCAAATTAAGCCTCAATATCATTTTAACATCTCCAGATACAATTCACCGGTTGTTAGCATTGAAAAAAAAGAGGCCAACTATGTGGTTCCCCCAAAAAATAATTCGCCCAAACATTTACTTTTCTGGAAATTGAGATTTTTTTCACGAAAGAGGGAGGATTTGTGTCACCCCCCTCATATTTTGAGTGTTAACATTTCCATTGAGAAAGAAAGTACTTTCGTAAATAAAACAAATTGTCTGTATGTACCCCGGTTGTTGGTTCATTTTATTGGACATATTTTCGCAGAATTCCAGTCTTCGGTCGGGGTCATCATCTGAAACTTGGTGCACCATTTTTAATTTGTATGGATGAAATTTGTTTTTAGCCAACACCCTATGTACTGTCCTTTATGACTTCACAGATAGACGCAACTTGGGCTGGGAAGAAGTAGGGTTTACTACCATTTCTCCAATTATGAAATTTTTTTTTGTCATCACTAATTGTTGGTTGACCAGACGTTTGGCATTTAACACTACCGATGCTTCAAACTTCCAAAGAAGCCCCTCAAATAAACCCTCGATATGGGGCGATCGGGGTACCTCTCATTAAACAGTCGTTCCCTGCGGAAATTGTTTCTACATTCACCAATTATTAAGATGCTGCTACTTTGTCGGCTACAGTACGTACCATTTTGCCTATGTAAACACTTAAACGTCTCGTTAAACAATAGCTTAGGTAAATTTTCAAGGTATAAACCTTTGACAAGTAGAGAATTAGAAAAGTAACCTTTTGACAATTAACCAGGCGTACTTAAAACTTTATTAATTAAATGCGAAACTATAATTTTCGTATTTCTTCAATTTATCAATCAAAATCAGCCGAAACCCAAACAAAATTGGTATGAAAAGGGTATTTTCAATACCTTTCAAACGAGGCACTTGCCATAGGGTCCCATTTAAAATTATTTCAAGTGGCCCCTTTTGGGGCGTCATTTATGACTATTGGTCACCTGTTATGACCAGTTGAGGGAGCCTACATCCGTTTATTTCCACCCCCCAAATTTCATTATTATAAGTAGACCCGGTCAAAGATACGAGGGGGGGGACTTTTGATAGCACTGTATAAATAATCCAAATTGATTTTAAACGAAAAGTATTTATAAATTTGAAATACCAGTTGAATACTTCACGATGATAATAACACGGTAGAGTCCCCGCTTTTGTCTATTACAATACTCTCTTCATTATCCTTGCATTTTCACATTTTTTAATCAACTTTTGGTGAGTTATTGATATAGAACAATTTTGTCAGTGAATCCTATCCACCATCGTGGTAAGGTGCTTGTCATATCCATCATAGCCTTTTTTTGTGAGCACTTTTTTAAAAAAACCAAATTAAATTTTTTCCCTGTAGGTATATATCAAGTTTTGTCGGAGATTATGATTCTAACATGAATCATGTATCATTCACAGGGCATGCAGGCTATTTTCTACTAGGGGGTTTCAGAAATTCCAAAAATTTCCAGGGAAAGATTCTTTACAAAATCCCGTTTGCAGTTTGGGAAATTTAAGGCCAGGGATTCCCCAAGAGAAGAAATAATAAGTTTGAAATGATTCAAGATAATTTTCCTGCATCCCCAAAAAAATTGGCATTAGAGAGGGAAGAGGTTATGACTATAGAGCACATCATCAACATCATCATGAGGGGGGAAAAAAGTTGCAGTTACTAGGAAAAAAAAATAGAAAATAAATTTAGGCTAATTGAATATAAAAAATTTTCGGAAACTAAGCCCCATTCCAATTTTTACTGATAAGTTTTCCCGCGTTTTTTTTCTCAGTTTGTGCTCTGGAAATTATTTAGATAGAAAGGAAAATTTTTCTAAAGTACCTATTCAACAAAATTCGCCTTTTCCAAGGTGGATAATCCTGAACATATCGCTAAGGGGGGCCCAAATCTTGGGCATATTTTACATTCCACGTGTGTCTCAGGGTAGGTTTTTTTGAAGGGGCCCAAGGTTTTGCAATTTGGGATAGTTTTGAACCCAAAATAACTTTCGGGGGGAAAAAATTTTCCCCAAAAAAAATATTTTTCGGAGAAGGGGATTGAGCTACCGGAAAAATTTTTTCACATGAGAAGGAAGATAATGTAATGATAATAATTTTTTTTTCCGAAACATAGAAATATTCTCATGAATACAATAATGAGGAAAACGTCACGAAATAGTTCTGGGGGCCCCACGTTTTTTTTTTTTCCTCTTTGTTTCTTTGACGCTGAGCATTTAACTATTGTCCTCTGTAATGTAAAATAGATAGTAGATGGTAAACACCCGATATATTAACAAAAAACGTATGTAAACATTGAATAATTGTATCAAGTTATAAAATTTTATTAATTTTTTTTTCTAAGTTTGTATTAAACATACTTTCACTTTTTTTTTCCCCGAATCTTAAAAGGGGAAAAATTGGCAAAAAAGGGACAATATAACCACGTATGATTCAAAACAAAAAAACAAATAACAAATATATTTTCCACTTTTTTCGAAATCTTACATGCGCAATAAAAAATTTTTTTTTTCCCAAAAGGGTCGTCAAAAATCCCCGGATTTTTTTAAAACCCCCAAACGGACCCCCCCAAAAAAACGGGGGGAAAAAAAGGGCCCAGAGGCCCGGGGTTCAATCCTCAACACGATTTTTTTTATATTCATTTATATTTATGATTCGTGAGAACGTACATTTCAAACACATTCCGTTACCGATTGGGGGGGTTTTTCCCCAACCCCGAATGAAATTCGGATATAGAGTTTTTTGGGATTATTTATATTCGTTTTTTTTTCGTCACGTGAGGAAAAGCGTTATGCTCCCCCATGGTTCCAAATGACCCAATGGATCAATTATTATTAATAGCAAAATTTTTACCATCAATCTCAGGTGATAACTTTTGAACTCAAAGTTTTTTTTTTAAAAAAAAAAAATTTTTTTTTAAATGAAGAATACGTCTGAACAGTAAAAGAAAAAAAAAAAAATTTAAAAATTGGGGTTTTTTGGGAAAAAAAAAAGGGGGGGAGCATCGCTCAAATTGGATGATATGGGGGAACCGTCGTCAGCGAAGCGGACCCCAGGGGAAGGGCGATATAATTCCCCCCCCGAAGATTAAGCGAAGGGGGGTTAGTGAGTAAGCTGAACCTGACACCCGTTTTCCCTGTGTTTTGATCCCTGGGTTCCCTTTTTTTTGGGAAATTTGGGGGTTTTTCTTGGTGTACAGGATATACATCGTTGTTGATATAAGGATAGGGATGGCCCCGTAAAAAAACTTGGGGAATTTGGGCCATTTCCCCGGAAGGGACATTTCTGGTTGATTCTGGGCCGGGGTGCTGTTTCTAACGACTGGTTCTTTTTTAAATTTTTCCCAGGTTGGGAAAGGGTTATACTTGGGTATATGGTTCCATTCCAAATTTTCCATTGCCGGCAGGAGATTGGGGTTTGGGTTTGGGCTTTAACGGGGTTTTTGTTGGGTGATTGTTTTGGGGGCAGGCCAATCGACATCCATCAAAATTTTAAGATGTAACTTCCAGGCGGAAAAATTTTTGGGTTGTTTTGGGTGTGGGCATTTCAGTTTTTATCTTTTTGGGTGGTAAGAGAACGATCCATTTATTTGAGTCATTAGTTTTTTGATGAACGTTGTTGATAACTGAATGGACGTTTTTTTGCATATTGAGGTTTTTTTTGAAATCAAGTAGCTGGTTTTTCATGCATTTCTTTTTTGCTGTTTTCATTACGCGGGAGCGGACAGATGGGGGTTTACAATTTTAAAGGGTTACCAAGAAGGGTAAATTATTCGTTTTTCCAAAAATTTTTGTTTTTAACTGTCTTGAATACCGTTTTAAATTTTTAAAAAGATGAAAAATTTTTTAAATTTTGGGTGTGTGTTTTGAATGTGGGTTATATAGGTTATTCTACAATTTAATATGTAGTTTTTGACTTTTATGGGTTTTTTTTGTATAAAGAGTGTTCTGGAACTAACCCCAAGGATTATCTTTATCAAACAATTTTCCCAATAACCTAACTCGTGGTAAACCCCTTTTTTTTTTTTATTATACAGGATGAACAATGTTTAATTTGGAAAACTGGAGTTTATGTTTCCCCAAAAATATTTTTTTTGATTCAGACATCCTTAATGAACATAAATTTTTCCCCATATACTTGACTTTTCACTATTGGCCCAAATTTTGGAAATTTTTTTTTTGTATAATTTTTTTGTTATGTTCTTTCTGGGAAATTTTATTGTTAAATTTTTAAAACAATGCTATTGGAGAAAATTTTTTCCCTTTTTATATTTGTGGACAAATTATTTTTGATTGTGCTGCAATTTGCTATCAGCTGATCATATTTTTCCCCCTCATAACCAAAACCCCCTGATAGATTTGAATATTGAACCACCGCCGTTTATTAAACCACGTTTTGTTCTAAAAGGGGTTTTAAAAATTTCGAATAACTTATCATTTAGCATTTCTTCTGAGAACTGTAATATTTTCAGAAAATTTGAAACGTCTGCTAAAAAATTTTTTATTGATTTTTACAAGTACTTTCAATGATTGGGGTTTTAAAGATTTCCTGATTGGATTAAAAACAAAAAGTTTGGGAGGAGCAAAGTTTTTGCCCCAATGGGGGGAAAATTTTTTTTTCCCTTTTAATTTTTTTGTAAACCCCTTAAAAAAAATTTTTTTTTAAGGGGGAAGGTTTTTTTAAAAGGGGGACAATTGTTCTAGAACGGTTGATTTTCGGGAAAAGCTTTTACGTTTTTTTCACGCAGGTTAAAAAAATTTTTATTACTTTTTTTTTCTCACGTGCGTTTTTAAAAACCCCCTTTTTTGTTTTGTTTTGAATACCGCGGTACTGTGCGTTTTTTTTTTCTCGCCGCGTTTTTTTTCCCTTTTTTGGTTTGATAATGCGTTTTAATTTTTGGAAAAGGGGGTTTTCCCGTTTTTTGTGTTCGTTGGTATAATCATTCAATAATTTTATCGATTTCGTTTTTTGGAAAAGGGATCATCGGGGATATGTGCCCATTTATGACATCTATAGGTTTGAATTTGGTGACGGGAATGAATGGAATGGTTTTATGCCAGGACTGCATATAACATTCCCATTTTCCCGGGGGTTTTTTTGGGAAACCTTTATTAAAGTATAATGTGTTCTAAAATGGTGGAATGAAATTTTTTAATCATCCCCTTCGATTGAGGGTGGGGAGAGAAAAAGGTACTTCTCCCCCTTTTGTAGTGCCAAAAGTTCGATATTAAAAAAATTAAACCCTTTTTGTACCATTGTCAACAATTATTTTCGATGCCATGATGAGAAAAATTTGGGGTTAAAAAATATCGGCTGCTTCAGTACCTGTCAGTGAGCCCCAGGGGATAGTTTTGAGCATAATTTGAAAAACTATCAAAAAGGGGCGTTTTCCCGAAGGGGTTTTGTCGCAGTGGGGGGATATTTAGTTTCATTTAAATTTTTGGGGTTTCGTTCATATTTACTTTGTTTTTCGTAACGCACTGGTTGATGTAATTTGAATGATTTTTGATGTTGGGCCAATTTTTTTTTTTTTTCCTTTTAAAAAATTTCATCGACTCCGCGGGGTTTTGATTTTCCTTCGGGTTTTTTTTGACGTCTTCTTTACTGGTACATCAAAATTTTTTTATGCAAGTTTGAATTTAATCGATACCATTTAAAAAAACTAATTGTTCTAAAAAAGGGTTTCCCATTGATTTCCCGGGGTTTTCAAAATAAATGGGGGCCCGTACACCGGGGGCCCCAATTTTTTATGAATTGCAATATGTCATTTTTTTAAATAATTTTCTGATATTTGTTTATGTTTTCCCCTTTCTTTTTCAAATAAAATGGTAATTTTTTTTCGGAATGAAGAATTTTAACTTACAAAAATTTTGGGTTTTAGACCAAGTTTTTCAGCACACTGGTTTTTTGGGATGGGAAAAGGGGGTCTTTTTCCCGGCATTTAAAAATTTGGTATCGTCATTTTCCCTTTTTTTCTGTAAGGTCATTATCTGTACGCCCCCCTCGGGGGTTTTTCTTTTTTGGACATATTATCAAGGGGGCATTATTGCGTGATGGTCCGGGGGTTACTATTTCTTCGGTAAATCTGTCAATTTCGGTGTTTCGGGGGTTTTTCAGTTGGTATGGTTCGAAAATTTTTTGTTGATTTGATCAAAAAAAATGTCGACTTCCCCCCTTTGTATTGATTTCCCCAAAATTTTGAGAGGGCGTCACCCTTGTATTCAGTTTTCCTTTTTTATATACAATTTGGTAAAAGGGGGTTTTCAATTTGATTGCCATCGCGTAATTTGGAGTTAGGGGGGTTCAAAGGAAAAAAAAGTGAAGGTTTTTTGGGCCGTGACTATGTTGGGAAATTTTTGACCAAAGAGGTAGGGACGGGAAAAAATTTTGTAGCCCAGACTATAGCGAGGATTCTTTTTTTTTTACGGGGAAAAAATTTTGTTTTGGGGAAAAATTCCCGTGTTCGAGACGCATAGCCGACAGGTAGATTTCGACCAATAGGACCTTTTGGGAAAAAGGGGGAAACCCCCCCAGCAGAAAAAACGTCTGTTGTAAGGTTAAAGGGTTTCGAAAAAATCCGGGACTGTAAAATTGGGGGAATTTTTTCAACAAAATTTTTTCATCCGCTGAAGCATTCTACAAATTCTTCATTTATTAAATTTTAGCCTTTTTTTAAAGGACCAGGAGGGGTTTTTTCCCCAAAAAAATTCTTTTAAGCGGGGGATAGTAGCCAAGGAGAAAAATAACTTTGAGCTGTTTGGTTGTTTTGGATAGGGGGAAATTTTTTTTTTGTCCTGATTTCATCAGGGGTTTGGCTTAACACCTTCGGGGGGGGCCCAAGTGACCTAAACCTCTTTTTCGGAAAAAATTTCCGGGCTTATCAAGCTGAATCTGGAAGTTAGACTCACGCAAGGTCAAAGGGTTTCAGTCGTTCAAGGTTTCCCGTAACGATGTGGAGGGATATAAAACATATCACCAGGTACACCAAACATTTTTTTGTTTTGGGTACCACGGGGGGGTTATCCATAACCCCCTTTGGGAAAATAGCAGGGCGTACAAGACCCAAAAAAGGGGGTTTTGGGTACTCATAGTGCCCTTGCTCTGTATTAAAAAAAAACAATATCCCGCACTTCCATCTCAATTTGATGGGGAAAAAACTGGCTGTCCAGCGTCGTAAAAAAATTTGCATTTCAAAAACCGGGCCAACAAATCGGTGATATTTGGCAACGGGTTTTTCCCTCAATGGTTTTCGTTGAGCCCATAGTCAACTACCACTCTTCACTTCTGACCAGAAGGTCGTCTTTTGGGGACCACCCAGATGGGCGAGGGGGAGGAGAGCTTTTGGGCGGAAATTTTTTGATCAAGCATTATTTTTTAAATTTTTTTTCGACCTCCTGTTTGTGATAAATGGGGGTCGTAAAATTTTGTTTTATACGGGACCCGTCGCTTGTTCGTATATTATGTTTTATTTGGGGTAAACGTCGGGGGGATTTCCCCCGGGAAAATATATCTATATTCTTTACAAATTGATAATATTTCAGTTTTTTTTCCCCGTTCAAGTGGGGGGTTGTATTTTTGAAAGATCTAGAATTTGTTTTAGTCATCAACATTTTGAAAATCGATTTTTTTAATTTCGTTTCTATCAATTTTTTTTACTGTTAAAGGTTCTGAAAAAAATTTGTTTACTGGTTTCCGTGGTAGTTAGTATGAGCATTTTAAACGTTTTTACGGTCAAGAATACATTACCCCCCAAAGTCGAAAAAAAAATTTGCCAATTTTTTAATAAATACTAATCCATTACAAACAAATATATTTGGGTATAAAAAATTTTTTTTAAAAAAGAATTTTTATCATTTCTATGTTTTTGAAAAATTTTGGGGGAAAAAAGGGGAACTGCTTCCCCCAATCAAATTAAATAATCCAATTGGGTTTTTCTATTAAATTCTGAACATGGAGGGTTTAAATATGACATAGATCTATAACAGCTGAATCAATAGGGGTTGAATGTTACTTTTCCCCGAGGTTGATGCAGAATTTACTAGCCCCCCTATGTAATGTTCTAGTGATCTGTGTATATAGGTCAGGGAAAAGGGGTTTTTTTTAGGGAATTTTTTAAAAACAATTTTTAAATGAAC